>APFE031660719.1:0-10586 GCA_000404065.3 Pinus taeda
TTGCATAAAGCAACGAAAGTAAAAAAATATTATTACTCAATAGGTTCTTTTATGTACTTCAATCACTTTAATATGGAGTTAATGCTTAACATTTTAGAAAATATCAATAACATTTTTTATTTTATTTTGGTGAGTCTTGAGATGATTGGCATGCCTAACTTGTGGCTTGAGTAGTTGCAACCCAGGGGCATCTAAGCCATCAAAATCACTTGAGGATTGCACCCAACCTAGGCCACACCAACCATTAGCATGCCTCGATTTTTTCCCATGGAATTTTGAATCGATAATTACTCACCAAAAAATATTTAATGGGGATAAATAGGAATAAAATATTTCGTAGCAATTATTATATATACGAAAAAATGAGAGAAATTATATTAAGACTTACAAATATTAGCTCATGGAAATTCCATCAGTGATGTATATAATATGCATGGTATATATATAATCTATATCTATAACTCTAAAATATATATTAGTAAATATATCGAAATGACATAAAATTTTCCCATTTAAAATAATTCAATTGCATGTTACTCAATAGGAAGGAGATTTGATAGTCCTTCTATACTGCATATATAGTTAGAACATTTCAATGAATATTTCTTAGTCTAAAGGATATGTGTAAATCCTTCCATGCTTAATACGAAGTTGACATGTTGTATACACACTAGATATATCATGCATTGATAAATCAAATTCCTCGAGGTGTAAACTTCCTTTAGAATGTAAAACTTGTTGTATAACCATCTACATATTTAGAATTTGTTATTATTAAAATGTTATTTTGATTCATTTCACATTAACAAATGAACATTGTGATTTTTATTTTCTAGGTTAACATAAGAGAGAGTTAAGAAAATTAAAATTATTATCCAAAATTACTTTATGATGCCAATTTTATTATTACAATTTTAAATATATTTTTTTCCTTTCCGAGGCAAATCTACACCCCAACTTGAATATAGATTTGTAATTCCTTTTGTGCTTAACTTGGTGGTTTTGCTAACTTTTTCACTTTTAAATAAAAATAAAAAATATTTCTTAAATAAAACACCAATATAAACTATCATCAAAGAAAAAAATAAAGATACATATTTGATTACTTTTAATTAAAAACATTACAAATCTATATGAAGGAGATATAATTGCTTTAGTGCTTAACATAGAGTTTACATATAGTGTTTAAAAAGAAGTATTAATAACACCATGATTGTATATCAACTTGAAAAATAAAGATAGAGTAATTAACTTACATAGATAAAGGAAGCCTAGATTGTAACATCAATCATACTTTTTAAGTTACTTTAGATACCACACCCACTCATTCACACACACAGATCTCTCAAACCCCAACATTTTATTTGAAATAATTTTGTGTTATGGGGCCAAGTATAAGTTTGACATTTAACCTAGTTAATGTGAGATTTCTTTTCAATCATGTTAATTTAGTCAAGGGATGTTTGTATTAAGAAGAATAATGAAAATATTGGGTAAAATTAACATAATTAACACCATCAAGTTTTAGCATCTAGCTAGAGGAAGTTTGTGTTAAGAAGTAGTCTCAATTTTAGAGAAAATTAATAAAATATATATCCTTTAAAACCTAACATATTTAAACAATGTTAATGAAGTTAGAAGAATAGGTCAAGCTAAAGCTACATGAAAGTCCTAATCCACATTTATGAAACATGACTTTGAATCTAAGTTGAAGAAGTTAAGCATTACTAAGTTGAGTATATTTCCTAATAAATATGATAATAAAAAATGAAACCCTGCATCCGAAGTTGGGTCAAGTCTTTAATAAAATGGAAAAATAAATCTCCCCAAAAATATGAAAACTAAATACATGACATGAAATCAAATACAATTTTTATAATAAAATTAAAAACAAGTTATTAATTAATTTACTAAAAATACATAGATTTTCAAAATTTTAATATATATATATATATATATATATTATTAAGCAAATCCATATTACAAAAATTAAATACAAATAAATTTACTAAAACAATTACCTCCCTTATAGTGTTATATACCAATTTAAATTTCTTCTATAAAACTACGTGAATTTTAGATACCAGATGCTCCTTCAAATGTTATCATATCTACATCATAAAGTCGGGTGAGGATTTTTAGATACCAGATGCTCCTTCAAATGTTATCATATCTACATCATAAAGTCGGGTGAGGATTCAATGAATTTGATGGAATACATAACCTCCAAAGTTGAACATCTAGAAAGCAAATTTGTACTGTAAAGCTGAACCCAAATCCGACGTGATTTGTACTTTATAAGTACCCTGCATAACCTCGCTTTTTGGCCAAAAGATACTCGGAAGTGAAAAAGGTAATATTTTTACAGTGAAGTAATAAAAATTTGTGTTTTTTAAATTGAAAAAAGAGAAGGTTGTATAGTTAACGGGTTGTATAGTTATTTTTTTTCATTTTTAGTTTGGTAAAATATTTTAATGTCGTGATATATTGTATGTATCTTAAATAATAATAAAATTGTAAAATGATTATATAAATATTGTTTAAATTTTTTAATATAATTAAACATTTTTTTGGTAGATAAAAGTTATATATATAAATCATAGAAGAGAATGATAGTTAATAATTATTACTGTTCATATAATGATGAAATCTTTTGATAATCATATTATAGTACACATGTCATGTTATTAGACAAATTGATGTAATGAAGTTTTACAATTGTTACACATGTTATTTTTTACATTTTTTTTCAAAATTTATTTTTTTTTAATTTATTTTTTTTGTAAATTAAAAAATAAAACTCGTAAAATTGTCTATTCAATACTTTACACCAATGAGAAAATTGAATTTTTGAATTTAATGTTTATTTTCAAATTATTTGGTAATTAGTGATATAGTACATAGTAATTAATAATAGAGTACATCAAAGTCAATTCTTGCCTATTTCAACCAATCATATTTGAAATAAATAGAAATAAATTTTATTTAAAAATAATAAGATTAATTTCATAATGTTAAACCTTGGATAGATTTTAAATTTTTTTAGTCAAAACAAAACTAATAGCAAGTCCTTGAAATTGTTTAACACTTTAAGATATAAAGTTATGAATTTGATTGTCTCTCACACTGAGATTCCACTTTTACTATTGTAGTAATTATTGATATTCACTAACAAATAAGGTAAAAGTATAAATCAAAATGGCCCTGCATATTTATTTGTCTATACGCTCATTAATAAGTGGGGTTGTATATGCCTTTAGTTAGATTACGTCTATGCTTAAATTTTGGCAATGGGCATATACAACCTAGCATTAATGGTTGCCATATATAGCCTAGCATTAATGGGGGCATATATAGTCTCGTATTAATGGTTGTATAGACTGATAAATATTGGTTGTCAATAAATTGCGACCAATATTTATTAGTCTATATCTTCATTAATGGGCGGGAGTTGTATATGTCCACTGCTGGATTATATAGTTGATTAAATCTCGTTGTGCGCATATACAACATTGCACATTAATGGGTGCATAGACTGATAACTGATAAATATTGGTTGCCAAACAAAACCGCCATGCATATTTATCAATTGACATGCTCATTAATATGGGGTAGGCATATACAACTCCACATATTAATGGGCGTATAGACTGATAAATATTTGGCCCATTAATATAGGATAGGCATATACAACTCCACACATTAATGGTCACTGATAAATATTTGGCCCATTAATATAGGATAGGCATATACAACTCCACACATTGATGGTCGTATAGACTCATAAATATTTAACCCATTAATATGGAGTAAACATATACAATTCCACACATTAATGGATGTATAGACTGATAAATATTGATTCTCAAACAAATCTGCCATGTATATTTATCAATCTAGTGCGAATATACCCAAAACTAAATTATGTAAAAAATGAATTAACTATAAGCACACATTAATAAACATATATAACTTCACACATTAATAAAGATATAGACTGATAAATTAACTCGAAGCACAGCCATCAATGGGCATATAGACTAATAAATTGACTCTGAAGCACACGGTGGTGTACTGTCTAATTAAATATTCCTGGCTCAACAGTACGGTCATCAGTGTACCTAAATATTCCACACTTTCAGTTGCGTATTCAAAATGTGCACAATTATTGACTCTGAACGTTCGATTTTGCTTTGACTTTTCAAATCATGTGCAACTTTTTCTTTATTTATGAGATGCTCTATATATATAAAATAAAACAATATCACGTGGAAGGTACACGAAGTATCGTATGATTGCACACCGGGCATTTGCTATATAAGATTCTTGCTCTCCCTTTCTTCTACTTGCAAGTTGCAGGGGCCTCCATTGCTATAGCAGTTTATCAGAGGAGTTGCATTGTATGCCATATATTCTCCTGCTCTGTTAAATCTGGTGAAGGCTGGATTCTTCCTAATCTCGTCCAGAATGGGCCACTTCAATCGTTTGCTACACAGAGTTACCAATATCCGGTCCTCCAGGCGGCCATTGGCGTTTGTCAAAATACAGAAGAATGACAGAAGTAGAGACGATTCAGACGGCAACAGTACTGTTCCCAAGGGGTGCCTGCCTCTATATGTGGGGCACGATATTATTATGAGATTTGTGATAGAAGCCAGTGTTCTCAGCCATCCCCTATTTGGGGAGCTGCTAGAGGCTTCTGTACAGGAATTCGGATACGAGCAGCAGGGGGCTCTCAGGATTCCCTGCGACGTCTTCTTGTTTGAGAGGATTCTTGATCTTATTAAGACGAGAAATCCAATGCTATCAATTTGTTATCAATGATTTTGGCTACGGTGCTCTTCTTCTGTTGTGAATGTATCCAAATTCCATTAATGGATTCTCTACTTTTCTTAACACTCATCGAATCGAAACAAGTTACATTTTTTTTTTTAATTTCAAATTTATATTACATTTTAATTTGTACATTGGCAGATTTGTACATTGATTTAGAAGTGAAAGATAAAAGGTCATTTCATAGGTAATGTGTTTCAACCGTTATTACTGCCCTATTTGGATTTTAGTATAAATCATGAAAACTAAATCTAAATGATTTGTATTGAAAACTAAGGACTGCAAGCAGTAGAGTCACCCTGGTGAGATAGGTGAGCTGGGTGCATGAATTAATGCACAATTATTTAGATTTTCGGTTTTTATTATAAAATTGGAATCTTTTAGAGTTTCATGTAAAAATGGATTTGGAAAATAATGAAAATAAAGTTTAATTTATTTCTAACCTATATATAGATATAGACGAGAGGGAAAGGAGTTACAGGTAAACGAAGTGAGCTGTAAGTTACGGATTAGTATATAATTTTTCGTAATCTTTCAACAGATTCTATTGAATACGAAAAAGTCAATAGGTATAAAATGAATTTATTTTTAATTAATATAATTATTGTGAAAAATATTTATGAAAATTATTTTGCTTAAAGAAATTAAAGTTAATATATAATATATATATAATATGAGAACTGTAAAATTTAAAATACATAAATTTATATCTAACAATTTTAAAATTTATATATATAAATTTAAATAAAAAAAAAAAAAAAAAAAAAAAAAATAATATAAATAATTATAAAAATATTCATATTTAGTGTCAAATTAACTATAAAAATAAGTAATTTTACTATAGGTAAAATATATATTCACTCATCACCCTATTCAAAAAACCATAAATTGAAAATAAATACTTACATATAATAACTACTTAATACATTATAATAAACCTTTTTACTATTAAAAAAATTAAAAATCCAACTTAAGAAAATATTTAAAATAATCCAACATATAATGCTAGTCAATATTGGAACGTACGGCCTCCATCCATATTCCTATGTGACTGCCCATCGTGATCCAAGCGACCAACCTGCAGTGAAAGTTGGGTGCGAGGGGCCTATGGTCCACTACCTGATTCCTTCCCTCCTCTTCAACTGCACCATTGCTCGTTCAATAATATAAAATGTTTCATGGAAAATTTAGTTGAAACCTTACTTTTAAGATTCTGTTTTATATAATTTTAATTTACAATATGATTTTCATATACTTTATTTCTTTCTTACAAAAAAATTAGTGTTTTTTTGAATAATGTTAATCTTTTCAATTTATTTAGTGGTTTTTATATATTTATAATTATAATTTATAATCAAATAATATCATTGAAATTAAATTGTTTATTTAAGAAAAATAGAAAATATTTAGATTCTTCACAATATTATTTATATACTCAAAAGAAATTAGAAAAGTGCTTTAACATTATCATAGTTTTGCAAAGTTAAGAATTTATAAAGTTGTATAGTGACAATTTTTTTGAAATTGAAATTTAATTTAGATATATATTGGACATCTAGATATATGTTGGACATTTTACAAGAGATATTTTTTTTTCATCCTACAAAGTTTTGGGAGTTGAGCAATCCCAAAGTTTCAATAAGGAACTCATAGATATTTGTTGAGTTTAGCTACTAATAAAGTCATCCCATAAATTTTTATTATAAATCTTAGTTTAAAACTATGTGGTTTATGCCCCAAGGGGGTAGCTCAATTGGTGATCACCATGATATGAAGTCTCTGTGAAGTGCATGATTCGAGGTTCAAATCCCCCCCTAAAAGCGTTGTGGTCCATGTGTAGGGACGTGCATGGGTTCACTTAGAGGTTTAGTGGTAGCGACCATAATCAACTTCATGTCACACGAGTACGAGCCTACCCCAGTGTTTGATTCCTCTAGACACAAGAAAGAAACAAAAACAAAAACTATATTTTATATCATTTTCATTTATACATAAACAAGTATATGATTTCCATATACTTCATTTCATTTTTAAAAGTTTCTTGTAGTGTTTTATGAGTGGACGATGTTTATTTCTTCAATTTGCATCTCTACTATCTAGTTTATTATTCAATAATTATAAATCGTGTTATGATTAATGTTCATTGAAATCAAATTATGTTTATCTTTAAGTGATAAATTATTTGAAATTTATTTTTATACTTACAAAGAATTAAGAGAATTGCTTCAAGATCACCATAGTTTTGTTAAGTTTAAAAGTTTAGAAACTTGGTAGCATGAAATGATGAAAACTTAACCAAACTAAGGAGAAGGGAAAACTGGGAGGGTTCGGGATGAATCAATTTAGTACATTCATGGACATTAATTTATTTTCTTTAATACTCATTAATTAAACTTTTAAATTGGCATCTTAACACATAATGACCAACAGATTAAATATGTGAAGAACAAGTAATAAGTAAACCATAACATCACATCAACACATAAAATCAAGCACATATGGACACCAAATATAAGTGGAAACCTATAAAGGGAGAAAACCACAATTTTGTTATTGTTGTGATGCAAAGGCAAGCTCCTACTCCCTTATTACATCTGATTTTTTGTAGGCTCCAACCTACAGGAGGTTGCCACCTCAAGTTTTTGCAAGCTGCCACATGCAAGAAAGCTCCAACTCTCGTACATTTTCTGTAGGCTACAACCTACAAGAGGATCCTACCTCAACAAAATCCAACCCGATATTTATCAAGTAACATCTTGAAAGGAGACCACAATCCCCTCATTCAAAATGAAAATAATATGTTGGTTTACCTTGTCTATAGTTTTTCATATCTCCATCTATGATTCTTCTTCTTCTTCTCCATAAACGTGCATCACATTTTCTCTATATGTGTCAAGTAGTTAATGCATAACATCTCAATAAGCTCTCACATTATCTAATAATCTAAAAGGTAGAAAAGAGAGATAAACAACTTCAAAAAGATAGAAAAGAGAGATAAACACCTTCAACATAAGCCTCTTCGAGGGGGAAACCTCCTTTACATTACACAAATGAATAAGTCTTGGATGATACAAATCACATGACCTCCCTTCTATATATAATAGTCTAAGCGGTCCCAATACAATCAAGCCTACATAACAATAATATTGTAGGGGCACAACAATAACAATAGTGGGCTTCTATGGGGACAATAATAACGACATGGGGACTATATGGGCACAACAATATAATAAGGGGGTTGCACTAATAACAATAAGGGGTTACACTAGTAGTATAGGGTCCTAACATTGAACGTTGTGCATTAACTTCTTATTCCTCAATATTTCATAGTACCCACTACCTATGGGTAGTATCCACAAGAGAGAATTTTTCTCCTAGATGGTCCTAAGACGGAAACTAATAACCCCTTGCAGTCACCAGATAGATTTATGTGCCATTATCTCTACCACCTGAGCTAGCCATGTGGCCCCTCGCCCATCTATTATGATCATGTATTTGAAGGTGGGCCTCTCAACCCCGAAGGTATGGCTTTTAATTAATATAGTTGAGTAATTTTCCTTACTTATCATGGACACTTTTAGGCATGGATTGGTGGAGTGATTCGGTAGAAAGAGTGGGCCAGGATTATACTCTTGTCTCCTCCACTTGATTTGGTGGTTACCCTTGTATCCTAGTCCCGTGGGATCTCCTATTACTCGCCATTGGCTTTATAATTGATACTACATGGGAAATATTGATTTTGGTTGTGTGGTCTTCATTCCTGACACCATATACATCACTCCTTTCCGCTCATTCTAACCTCATTTATCATTTTTCCCATCCAGGTCCACATGTGTCCATTGGGTTCACATATTGTTGGCCTCCCCTTCCCCTTGTCCACACCTTGGGTCGGGCCTGGAATGATACCCTGAAGGTTGATGTAGCTAAAAAGAAAAGAAAAATAATATTTTGGCCACTCTCAATAGGAAATGTACCAAAAAATGCAAAAAATGGTGGAGACATACAAATTTAGCACGTAGGCAAAATCCAAATAGGGATTCTACCCCTTATTCATGGTCATCACCCCAGTTTCTATGGGCCCTAGATGAGCCCCCTCCACATAAAGGAGCCCATGATTGTCCCAACACCTAGTGGGAAATGAAATGCCCCACCTTAAAAGGGGTTACCTACTGTTGTATCCTACACATCATGCTCTCATTCCCGAGAGCCTTGAGCAATTATGAAGAAAAAAATCATTTAAAGGCAAAAGACATATGAAGAAAGATGGAAAAACAAAGGCTAGGGTAACTCATGTAGCACAATTTACTCCCTCCTACACCCATATACCCAAGTGTGGGATTCCATTATTATAACTATCCTTGTACCATTGCATGTGGCTTGGAGCATTCCCCTAACCCCCACTTTTTTCCATCATTGTATCATTTATCACTTGCTACTTAATAGATGTACCATAGACATGTCTCCCCTTTTTAAGATTGAAACCACCCAATAGGGTCCTTGATTAACCCCTTATTGAGCTTGGAGACACTTGTACATGACAAAGCCCATTATGGAAGGGCGTGCCACCATGAAGTTCCCCATTGAATCCATGACTTGTAAGCTCTTTTACTTAATTATTCTAATGATTTGTTGTAATGGAGGAAAAGGGGATGCATTGAATATTATGCAAGACTACATTGTAGAAATTTTGAATAATTTAACACATATTCAACAGAGATTATCCTGATCATGTACTATTGCGGAAAACATACACAATACATAAGCTCCTCTACGTTGATCATCAATATAGCAGCATCAAAACAATAAAACATCAAGAGCATTCACACATTAACACAGTATGTATCCCGGGGAAAGCATCTCGCTAAAAACCCCAACTATCTGTATATTAATGATTGAGTCATGTAACACTACACAACATAATACTTCTCACAAATATCTCCACCTCTGTTACACACAATACAACTCAGATCTGTCAATCACTGGCTCAAATCTCTTCCGCTGCTTGCCTGCCTCCGCTGCTCAATACCTGCAAGAGAACTGATGATAATACCAAGGCAGACACGTCTTTCCTTGGCTAAATCACGTATTCCAAGCTACAATGTGGGCAAACTCATTGGCATACTCAATCCCCTGATTTGTGCAAGATCTGGTGCACAACTATAGTCACAACTGATAGCAATCTGATTCTCTAACACCTGTCCCTGCTGAACTGAACATGCACTGACATGCAACTGAGTTAACTGATGTATTCATTAGTTGTATTATGAGTTAATAACTTGTGAATTAATTAATAACTAATTCACCCAACTCATCTCTAGTCTATTCGCCAGTTAGACTAAATACAACCAGTTTAACAAAGCTAAACTGAACACAACTCCATCAACTGCACCTCCAGTCCACTAAACTCAACTCACTTGAGTTCTAACTGAAGTCATGCATGCAAATATTCAACTAACCCATAAGAACCACGTATTTCCTTCATGCAATTGCATGTGCCACATCCGTAGCTCGAACTGAAGTGCTCCAAGAGAATAAGATTAAGTTTATAGTCCAAATATTATTGTGAGATAATAATATTTGACTTTTCTATTTTTGACAGCCAGTCTAAAAATAGACTTGATCACTCACACTGTGATCACTCACACTTTCATCAAAAATAGAAGTCCATCTATTTTTCCAACTTGATCAATCATCCATAAACAGCAACCTGCAATCCATAGACATGATCCATATGTCTAAAAATAGACTTGCCC
>APFE031660724.1:15547-128422 GCA_000404065.3 Pinus taeda
AATTCAAAAGCTATATGGAAACCCAAAGATTATTGTAAGCAATAGAGATCCCATTTTCACTGGAAATTTTTGGACAAAATTATTTTCTTGTCTCGATACTTAGTTAGCTCATAGCTCATCTTATCATCCTCAATTTGATGGGAAAACTGAGATAGTAAACAAATGTTTCTAAGGATATCTTCGTTGCTTTGTATATGATAAACAGACACAATGTTTCAAATGGTTGCTCTGGTTGGTGGTATAACACTTCATTCCATACTGCAGCAAAAATGACCCCATTTATGGCACTTTATGGATATCATCCACCATCCATGACATCATATTTAAGAGAAAATTCTAAGGTTCAAGCAGTGGAACATCACATCGATCATCAACAAAAATTTCTCCAACTCTTAAAGGATAACTTCACATTGGCGCATAATAGAATGAAACAACAAGCAGATAAACATCGCAGCGAAAGAAGTTTTGATGTAGGTGACTGGGTATTCCTACGACTACAACCATATAGACAAATGTCCTTCAAGCAAGCTAAGAAGGATAGTAATTTATCACTAAGGTATTATGGTCCGTACAAGGTGTTGCAAAAGATTGGTACTATGGCATACAAATTGGAGCTTCCTGCAGCTTCCTGAGTGCACCTAGTTTTCCATGTTTCATGTTTAAAGAAAGTTATAGGTGACAAGCTCCCAGTTAAAACAATATTTCCAGAATTTGACGAGGAAGGAAAAATTAGATTGGAACCAGAAGTAGTCACAGAAACAAGAACTTGACAGCTACGAAATCGATCAATTTCGGAGTATCTCATCAAGTGGAAGAACTTATTTGTTGAAGATTCCACATGGGAGGATGAGAATTTTATACATAAGCATCTAGAACTACTCAAGCGTTGAGGACAATGCTTTTCAGAAGGAGAGGGGCATGTTAGGCCCCTATAATACTAGTGATTCCCCCATTACTATTGTCATTGTATCCCTTATTGTTATTATTGTGCCCCTATTGTCCCCATATTGTTATTAGTATGCCCCATAGAAACCCACTATTGTTATTTTTGTGCCCTTATGTTATTACTGTTATGTCGGCTTGATTATATTGTGACCCCTTAGACTCCTATATATAGAAGGGAGGATTATTCATTTGTATCATCCAAGAATTGTTCATTTGTGTAATGTAAAGGAGGTTGCCCCCTCGAAGAGGCTAAATTCTAAGGCATTGATCTATCTTTTCTATCTTTTTGTGAGTTGGTTTCCTAACTTTTTCAAAATCAAATACCGAACAAATGAGAATGAATTTTTTCAAAACCGAAAGATATTTTTGTCCGTAATGGATCCATTTAAAAAAATATCTCTTTGTTTTCTAACATATATCACCTTTTTGGATTTTTGAAGGGATCACTGGACCCTATTTTTCAGGAATTCGTGAGGAAAAAGCTCATGGATAGTTTTTGACTTGGATACCATCTCATCAAATGCAACTTGTTGATCCTTATCTCTAGCCATGACTCCAACAACAACGTGATTTTTAGATGCAGATAGGATTATGAATTTTTCTATATGCATGTATTTGAGAGATACACTTTATCTCTTTTATTTTTAGTATATTGTAATTAAGAATAATCAAGAAAACTATTTTATTTATTGTATTCTCTATATAAACTGTTTCTGAAGAAGGAAAAAGGGTTGGAACTTATTTGAAAGTAGCCTTTTTTATGTATTGTTTGACCAGATTATAATAAAGTAGTTTACGTGAGAAGTTTTGCAGAAATTCTTGTGTTATAATTCCCTATTTGTCTCTTGGTGCAATATTTTCTTCAATATCTGAATGCTAAGTGGTTGAATTTGGAATTCATATTGTTGTGCTCCATTTTTCTTATGTTTCAAATATTTAAATACTTATTTTTTCACATATATATCACATTTTTTTCCTCCATTATCCTCCAAACTTCCTAGAAATTATCAAAGGAATTGTTACTATCTCGCTTTTGTGATGTTTGCTCATTGAATGTGTAATTATATAAGCCTGATTGAGTCAGACTCCATGCCCAATGGTGAAATTTTCCTACTGTCCAACCAATCTCAGTTTTTCTTAAATAAATCTAGTCATAAGACTTATTGCAAACCCTCTACCACTGTGACCTTGGGTAGTTGAGTTTTAGGGAGAGATCCCTCCCCAGTTTGAAAGGGCTAGTTTTTCATACTCAAAGCGGTTTGAGGTTACCTTAGATTTTTTTCCCATAGACATGGTTTTCTCTAAGAGATAACATTTTAGCTTCGTTGTTGAGGAGAGAAGGTGAAATTTTCCATGGGAGAACAACAAGATCCTGATCTGATTGTTGATGGTGAACAATTTTTAGACATAAGAAATTTGTGCATCATTCACTTGACAAGTTCGATCGATATTCAAATCAAATTCAAAGACTCCATTGGAGGATGAGCCTTATTGACAGAGACATGAAAGATACGGGAAAACTAGGTATCAAAGCTCGAGTTTTATCCAAGATGTAATATTATTTTTTGCCAAATACTTCTTGTCCTTTCCCGAGCATATCAAAATAAATTTCCATTGCTAACTATATTTGAATGCATACCATAGATCTACACTTGTATATCCTTCTTTAAAAATTGTAGATATACCTTCTTCTTGCATTGCTGACCTTGACCAAGTTTTTTCATCTGAGCCATATGATTTCCATGACTAGTCTTGTAAGCCTCATGTGATCAAGGTTGATAATACACCTCCTGTGTTTAATCTTATACCTTCCAAGATTCAAGAGAGATATAGTCCCTTAATATTGCCAAATACCTTCCATGATTTTCCTTCAAAACATTACAAATACCTTCCCAAGTTTGACGGGGAACCTGACAACTTTGCAGCTAATTAACACATTCAAGCCTTCGAGCATTTTATAGACCTTTTTGAAGGTGAGAATGATAATGTTTACTTGAGAACTTTTTCTCAATCATTACAAGGGGATGCTAAAGAATGGTTCAAACATTTAGAGCCAGAATCAGTCGATTCATGGGAGGAACTAAGTGATATTTTTATGAAATTTTGGGGTGAGAGGAAATCCAAGGATCAACATTTTTCAGAGTTTCATGTCATAGAGAAACAGAGTGATGAAACTGTCTCTATGTTTAATAGGATTGTTTTCAATCTTTATCAAAGGATGCCTAGAGACATTCAACCTCCTCAAGTTGTTGCCATGTTGCGTTATGCAATAGCCTTTCAGTTAGATTTTTCTTACCTTCTCATGAATAGGAAATCTATAGCGTTACAACAAATGTTTATTGATGCTCATAAAATAGATGAGAATATTCAAGCATGTGAGAAAATCCCAAAACATATCCTAGATGAAGTTACAGATTCAGATGAACAAGAGAATGAGCATGCTCAAAAGAAATTTGTTCTAAATCCTGATCCATTTCATTATGAGAAGAGGATGGCTAATATCATACATTTTCTTGAAAGTATCAATGATGACGTTTTTGCAGAGAGAAATAATAATCTTGTTGATTAGCAGCTGCTGCTTCAAATTTTGATTTTCCTATATATAATGAATATGATGATTATTATGATGATGAATTTCATGAATAACCAATTGTATTTCCTTCATAAAAAAATGTTCATTTTCAATAGTCTAATGAAAGCACTCAACCTATATATCATAGTTTCAACTTTAGACATAAAGAGAGTGATCAATTAGCTGAGGGTAGCACTTTGTCTCTGTGCTTTTCTTCATTCAAGTTGCTAAAAAATAAATTTAAAATAAAAAATAAAAAATGAAGAAGATGAACTTGAACTGATGTAAAATCACATAGGTTTACTGGAACAAACTGACAACATTATAGATCAGTAGGAAGATTTTCATGTTTTTCATGATCTCATGGCTTTGTATATGGAAATTTTTGTCAGTTCAGATTCACAACCATTAACTTACAAGGTGTAATAGCCCTGGTGAAAATTCCATGTAATAAAATTAATAGAGGAAAAATAATAACCACGGTTGATGGGACACTTATTCCAAGTTGAATGGTGGGAAAGACATCCTAGTGTGGGTGTTCATTTGGTTATTAATGGCTAAGGAAATTTGCAAAGGCAATGGCTAAGGATTTGGAAAGGAAAAAGGGCATTTTTGGCACATTTATTTATGAAAATAATGGAAATTAGGAGAAAAGGGAGGTGAAAGGTCACAGGTTGCGTGTGAGCAAGAAAATGAAGGAGAATAATGGAAAATAAAAGAAAATGAAGAAAATAGAGGCCTCATTCATAAAAAGGATTCTGAGGATCAATTGGTACCCTTTGTCCGTTAAATTTTAGAGCTCTCTCATTATTCTCTCTCGCTCTCATACTCTTGGATACTTAAAGTTTTCTTGGAGTATTCTTGGAGGGTGTGGCATACTTGGATTCTTGGAGAAAGAAGGCAAAGGAAGAGTAGGAAAGTGCAAGAGGACATTGGGATCAAAAGCTACAACAAGATTTTCTTGCAAGTATCGAGTTACATGTATGTTTTCCTCACTATTTTTGGCATGCATGTGGATTTTTGGTCATGAAATGTCATTGACATGGAGGATTTCCTGGATTGACCGTGGTTTGCCTAGCCTTTCCATTTCCTGGACAACCATGGAGATTGTGGGTTTATTTCCTTGTTTTTTTTTTTGTTGGTTCTCATGTTTCCTTAGCTTGGGTTGAGTCATTAGTTCCTGGAAGCCCTGGTTGGACAAATTCTCTAGAAGCACTGTAACAGCTTGGGTTGAGTTACTAGCCTTGGAAGCCTTGGTTGGACAAATGCTCCAGAAGCCCGATGGTAACTGTGGGTTGAGTTACTAGTCTTGGAAGGCTTGGTTGGAACAAATGCTCTAGAAGCCCTAGAAGGCTTGGATAGAGACCAATCTAATGATGATTTTGTGATGTCCAACCATGAGGTGGAATCACTATTTGATGGGTTGAGGGGGATGACCTCTGGAAGCCCTAGATGGTTTTGGATTGATGTTTTCTATGAGATCCCACATTCATGCATGGAATATGGCATGGGGGTGAATGGTTGAAGAGAGATTTGGCTCAGCCATTCTACGGTCGGGTGGAACGTGGAAACCCCATCCCAGGTTTGGATTTTTCATCATCAATATGAGGTTATTTTTCCTTGTATTTCTATGAGTATTATACTGGATTATAGGTGGCTTATATGGCTGTGATTTCATGGGTATTTTTGTTGCTATTATGCTGGTTATATATATAATAATATATATATATATATATATATATATATATATATATATATCTATATATATGTTTTATGATAGTAGTTATGTATGGCTATGATCATGTTTTTACTTTTAA
The DNA here is from genome assembly GCA_000404065.3 of Pinus taeda. Lineage (NCBI taxonomy): Eukaryota > Viridiplantae > Streptophyta > Pinopsida > Pinales > Pinaceae > Pinus > Pinus taeda. Next base: position 20,882 of record APFE031660724.1, read on the forward strand.
ATGAATGAACAATGTATCTATGACCTAATGGATGAATGACAATCAGTGTGTTGAGGCATCAAAGTCTCTTAGTGATTCTCAGCTAAGTATGAGACCCCTATGCTCATATTTGTTATTTACACCTATAGATTACATATTTGTGATATGTTTGACGAAATGACTTTCATGGCTAGTAGGGGTCCAATTAAGGTCTTATTCAAGTAATTGCTTTTGCACTGTCATTTCTCTATTATTTTAGTGTTCTAAATATGTCATTCTATTCTCGGAAATGACCTGGGCTCCGGGCCTGAAAAAGTGGCTCAAATCTAGGGGACGTTGGCATAACACTGTGCAAAAAAAATCCCTGGATGTTAACTTGTAGGCATGTGAAAGCATCTAGAGGTCTCTAGACACTGACATGCCCATAGCATGAGAGTGTCCAAAGGTCAATTGGTCTAAAATATCAGTGGGACCCAGGGGTTGGTTGGAAGAAAGGTTGGATTGCTTCCAGAAGGTCCTAATGCTGATGTTGAATGTTTGTATGATGTGTTTCCATCGTTTCCACTTCCTTAACATGACTTAGGAGGCCAAATCATATCATAGTGACCTATCATCGCATGTTTACCTTAGTTGACCGACTGCTTGGGTAGATGTGGGAGGAGGGTGTTACAAAGTGGTATCAAAGCATGGTTCACACATTGGACTAGATGGGTTGTGTGTTGGTCATGCATGCATGTCAGTTGCATGTGTGTCTCTTACACTTTCACTCCATGTGATTGTTGCATTTGCATTATGTTGATCATGGTTATAGTGATGTCGCCATGTGGAAGTTGATGTTGTTATTGTGGGATGCATCGTCATGAGTGTATGACTGGTTACATGTCGATTATGTTGCTTACATGTATCATTATTGTATGCTTAGTTACATCCTTGTATGTTTGGTTGTATTATTGTATGCTTGGTTGCATGTATCATTCTTGTAGGTTCTGTTACAAGTATTGTTCGTTTATGCTTGATTACATGTGTTTATGCATGTGTGTGGTTGGTTACACATTGCTTATGCATGTTAATGTTTGCATGTGGTCAAGTGTATAGTGATGTAGTGGTTGTTGTCATGCATGAGGTTGTGGTAGGCATTTTTTATAAGGTCATGCATTGATGACTGGACCCTAGCTAGAATGATGATTACATGGTTATATGATTATGTATTATGTTTCCATATGTTTTCATGATTATGTTATACATGTATCATGCTGATTTGTTGATCTAACGGAAAATGTATCCTCCACGAGCTATGCTAAGGTACGTTGGTTTATTGTGATTTGGTTTAGCTTACATAATATACCTTGTAGGAAGAAATATCAAATGGCTAGCAAGATGGTAGACTACAAGGACTCTCCCTATGAATCAAAAGAGAAGTATGGTGTTGGGAACTCTTCTGATTTGGTAGACATGCTAAGAAGCTTAAAGGAAGAAATAAGGAGTTGTAAGGCAGATAATGATAGAATCATGCAGGCACAAGAGAAATAAGAAGAGGTAAATGTAGTGATACTTCATAGCTTGTCAAATTTGCAGCAACAAGGACCATGTTGAATCAGCTATAAGCAAGAGGACAAAACTAATGGGGCATATGGTAGTAGGTCGCATGGTGGTCACAAGTCAAATAGAGATGACAGGGTTAGGGATGGCATATTTTTGGACACTCTGGAGAGGAGAAGGGATAGACACAAGTATTATTGTAGTTCTGATTCATATAGGCACTATTATAATCATCATTATCATCCTTACAGGAGGAGTGATAGGAGATTTTCGAATGAGTTTAAGAAAGAAAAGCCACCTACATTCGATGGAGAGATGAAGAAACCTTGGGATGAAAAAGCATGGTTTCTTGGTATGAGGAAGTTCTTTAGGTTACATGACTATTCAGAGAACATGAAAGCCAGAGTAGCTACATTTAGTCTCAAAGGTAAAGCAAACATTTGGTGGTAAGACGTGAAGAATGTCAGATGCATTCATGAGGAAGACTTGACTTGGAGTGAGTTTTAGCAGCTATTCAAGAAGAAGTATCTGTCATAGAGATACTTTGATGACAGGGAAAAAGAATTCTATGAGATAAAGATGGGATCCATGACAGATGAGGAGTACACTAGCAAGTTCTTGGAGTTACTGAGGTATGTGCCTTATCTCACGGAGGAGAAGGCCAAGATTTAGAGGTTCATTAATGGATTATCGGTTGCATTCAAAGATAGGATTGAGTTCGATGAGCCTAGATCATTGGAGGAGACCATTCGAAAGTTAAGGCATTTCTATCGGAAATCGAAGTGCAAATATGAGACTAAGCCAGATTGGAAAGGTAATGCAAAGAACAAAGGAAAATGGGACAGAAAGAGAACAAGACCTCAAGGTATAGATAATAAAGAGAATGTTGCACCATCTAAGAAGCTAAATACATCAGATAGAGGATAGGTACATCAATTTGAGGAGTAGAATAAGGGTGCATGATGTAAGCCTATAGAGTGTTGGACTTGTGGCAAACATCATCATAGGAGAGATTGTCCATAGAATCAGGGTGGTAGGGCTCAAATATACAGTGCACAGGATGCATAGACTGTTGGGGGTGTTGGTCAGAGTGTTCCTCACATCTATGCGTCATTGGATAACAAACAAGAAGGCCATCAGGCATTTATCATTGAGATGGACGGTAAGATTTGTGATCAATTTATTTGTATTTTGATTGACTCTGGATCTAATTTTAGCTATGTTAGTCCTGACTTGGTGGATAAGTATGGTTCGAGGAAGGAATTGCAAGAAGAATCTTGGTTAGTGCAGTTGGTTACAGTTACCAAGAAGCGAGTTCACCACTGGGTATGAGCTTGTGCATTTGATTTGAATGGTATGCCTACCACAACACATTTGTAAGTATTACTTTTGGGATCATACAATATGTTATTGGGCATGGATTGGTTGTATCTTCATAGAACCAAGGTGGATTGTTATGAAAAATCGATTGAGTGTGTTGATGACAATGGAGAACCAAGAGTCTTACAGAAAGAATAAAGCCACATCAGTTAGGATGGTGATAGCTATGCAAGCAAAGCATAGTCACAGGAAGGGGTGTATGTTATTTGCAATGCACATTTCTAGTGACACGGGTAAGGAAGTTGAGGATGCATATGTGTTGAGCAAGCACCTAGTTTTATAGTAGTTCAAGGATGAATTCCTTGAGGACATTAAATAGTTGCCACCTCATAAGGAGGTAGACTTTTCTATTGAGTTGGTGCTAGGGGAAGTTGTTTGAGCACGCCTGAGTTGGTAGAATTGAAGCTACAATTGAAGGAAATGTTGGACAAGAGATACATTAGGCCAAGTGTATCACCTTGGGATGCATCGATGTTGTTTGTGAAGAAGAAAGATGGTAATCTCATATTGTGCACTGGCTACAGGAAGTTGAACAAAGTGACCATGAAGAACAAGTATATGTTGCTGAGGATTGATGAATTGTTCAATCAACTTGTTATCATAAAATCATGTACTAAGGGCTGCTACTTAGTAAGATCTCATGAAACTGTTTCAGACCAGGCTTTAGACTAAGGTTTAGCCTCCTTAGTCAGAGAGGGCTCTCTCACAGATTTTTGATATGCATTAAGGGCAAGAAAAGATGGCTAACTCTTTAAATAGTATATGAAATTTAAGCTGGTTGGAACAACAAAATTAGGCTTCTCCCATTGGGCTCATGGAGTCATACACTTCTGCAGTAAATCGTTAGCTACTCAATCATGGAAGCCAAGGCATATAATGTCTCAACACTCAAAACATTTCTCAAGAGGAACCTCAATTCAAAAAACATACACAGGAAGTCTGAGCACTAGGTGAATTCAGAGTGATTGCATATTTAGTGAACTGTAAAACAAGAAGAATAAAGACCAAACCACATATACTCTGAGCATTTGAAACACAAGATGAATCTTGGGAAGAAAAAGTATCCTTTCTATTACTGTCAAAGTCCTTTACATAAGCCAATATGAAAACTCTGTTTTTTATAAAAATCTCCAACAACCAACCTGTTTGAAAGCTTGTCTAATATAATACACCTGCCTGACCTACGATCCTTCTCTTTTATAAACAAATCCATGGAATTCCTGCAAGATGAAAATTGAAAGAGCTTGCACCATCTTAATCTTGATCATTGCCTCGCTTGAAATGAAAAGAGAAGCTACTTCACTTGGACTTCAAAGAATTCTGATTAAGTACTTGTCAATTTGCTTCTCATAGATGAACCCAAACATAATCATAACTGAAAATACTTGGCTCCTTTTTTGAAATTTGAAAAATGACTTGACCAAGACTGACTTACAACTTTGAAGCCATACAAGTTGTCTAAATTGTTTTTTTTTTTTGAAATTTTTTCAGTGATAACACAACTGAAGGGAACGACAATGTTCTCGAAGATCGAGTTGAGATTGGGATACCACCAGATACACATCAAGGAGGAGGACATTTACAAGATAGCTTTCCGGACCAGGTATGGGTATTATGAGTTTGTTGTATTTCCATTCGGTTTGACTAATGCTCCAACTACATTTATGTGCTTGATGAATAGTGTGTTGTGTTTGTATTTAGATAAGTTTGTTATTGCATTCATTGATGACATATTGGTATATTATAAAAATAAGGAAGAGCATGCCAAGCATTTAGCAATAGTGTTGAGGTTGTTGAGAGAGCATTAGTTGTATGCTAAGATCAACAAGTGCAGTTTGTTTTAGACTAAGGTATATTACTTGGGAAATGTTGTCTCCAAAGAGGACATTGCAGTAGATCTAGAAAAGATAAGGGCAATCATGGAGTGGGTATCTCCTAGAAATGTAGATAAGGTGATATTTTTCATGGGGTTGGTAGACTATTATAGGAGGTTCATTAGGAACTTCTCACAGATTTCTTATCCTATTACATCATTGCAGAGGAAAGGTAAGAATTTTGAATGGACAGAGGAGTGGGAGGCTAGTTTTGAGTAGCTTAAGCAGTTGTTAACGCATGCACTAGTGTTAAAAATTGCAAATCCAGACAAAGAGTTTATGGTATGCATAGATGCTTGCAAGAAAGCACTTGATGGAGTCCTTATGCAAGATGGACATGTGGTATGTCATGAGTCGTGAAAACTGAATGAGCATGAGAAAAAAATACCCCACACATGATCTTGAGTTGGCAACGATTATGCATGCATTGAAGATGTGTAGACAATATCTTCTGGGCAAGAGGCTTACATTGATGAGTGATCACAGTGGTTTGCGGTATCTATTTGACCAAATGAATCTGAATGGTAGGAAGGCTCGGTGGTTGGACATGATCAGTGAGTTTGATTTCGAGATCAGGTACATCAAAGGCAAAGAGAACAGAGTGGTAGATGCTCTCAGCAAGTGATACAGGTAAATCACTTAGCAGCTATGAACTCTTATGGGAAAAACTTACAGGATAGGATCATGCAAGCAGGTCAGCAAGATGTCAGATATATGGAGATTATGCATAGGTTGCAGTAGAGTATTGGTACATGTATAGGTGGTAGTACAGGTACAGGTACAGGTACATGTAATGGAACATGTACAGGTATAGGTGCAAGTGCACAGGATGTGGACTATTTCCTAACAGTAGATGGATTGGTTAGATTCAGAGACAGGATGTATGTGCCAGACAGTAGTGAGCTCAAGAAGGTGATATTGAGGGAGTTTCATAGAAACCATATTCAAGTCACCCAGGTTATCAGAAGACATTGTCAACATGTGAAGTGAGAGTGTAGACATCTAGGTGGACTGCTACAGCTGATTGTGATTCCAAAAAGGAAATCGAAATTCATTTCCATGGACTTCATCGTAGGTTTTATGAGGACAGTGAGACATCATGATTCCATCATGGTTGTTGTGGACAGGTTGACGAAGATTTCACATTTCATACCAGTGAAGTCTACATTCTATGCTAGTGATGTAGCAAAGGTATTCATCAGAGATGCAGTTAGATTGCATGGTGTTCTGAAGAAGATCGTGTTAGACAGGGACAGAAAGTTCACTTCCAAGTTCTGGAAGGAGTTGTTGCAAGTTTGGGCACAAAGTTGGCCTTCAGGATAGCTTATCATACGCAAACAGATGGAAAGACAGAGAGGGTTAACAGGATATTGGAGGACATGTTGAGGATGTACGTGATGCATCAACAATGAAAGTGGGAAGATTACCTTCCACTGGTAGAGTTCACCTACAACAATGAGTATTAGGAATCTTTGAAGATTAGTCTGTTTGAGGCATCGTATGGGCAGAGTAACAATACTCCTATCAGTTGGAGTGATCTAGTTAACAAGGTGTTGATTGGACCAGACAAGTTGGTAGACATGGAACATGAAATGCAGGTGATCAAGAAGAATCTAAAGGTAGCATAGGATAGGCAGAACAACTATGCAAATCGGAACAGTTTGTTCAAGGACTTCCAGGTAGGGGAATAAGTGTATTTGTATATCAAATAGAAGAAGAGATCCTTATGGATTGGATCATGTGCCAAGCTAGCACCGCGGTTTTGTGGACCCTTTAGTATCATTAAAAGGATTGGGCTAGTAGCATTCTAGCCGATCCTTTAGTGTCATGTCATTATGATGTTATGTTTGTTATGTTTTCATGTTGGTTTTCTTCTCAGCAGGATGATCATTGTAAATATTGCAACCAGCTAAGTTATAAATATCCATCGAAAATATATTTTTCTTAAATCAATTTTGTGGTTATAGGCATTTTTGAACACCGAGGACGATGTTCCTCCAAGGGGGAAGGTTCTGTAACAGCCCTGGTGAAAATTCCATGTAATAAAATTTAATAAAAGCAAAATAATAACCACAGTTGATGGGACACTTATTACAAGTTGAATGTTGGGCAAGACATCATAGTGTGTGTGTTCATTTGGTTTTTAATGGCTAAGGAAATTGGCAAAGGCATTGGCTAAGGCTTTGGAAAGGCAAAATGGAAATTTTGACACATTTATTTATGAAAATAATGGAAATTAGGAGAAAAGGGAGGTGAAAGGTCATAGGTTGCATGTGAGGAGGAAAATGAAAGAAAATAATGGAAAATGAAAAAAAATAGAGGTGTCATTCATAAAAAGGCTTTTGAGGATCAGTTGTTAACCTTTTGTCAATTCAGTTTTGGAGCTCTCTCATTATTCTCTCTCTCTCATACTCTTGGATACTTAGATTTTCTTAGAGCACTCTTGGAGGGTGTGGCATACTTGGATTCTTAGAAGAAGAAGGCAAAGGAAGAGTAGGAAAGTGCAAGAGGACACCGGGATCAACAGATACAACGAGATTTTCTTGGAGGTACCGAGTTGGATGTATCTTTTCCTCACTAGTTTTGGCATGCATGACACATGCATGTGGATTTTTGATCATGGTCTGTCATTGGCATGGAGGATTGCTTGGATTGACAGTGGATTTCCTAGCCTTTTCATTTCCTGGATAACCATGGAGATTGTGGGTTTGTTTCGTTGTCTTGTTTTGGTTGGTTCTCATGTTTCCTTAGCTTGGGTTGAGTTATTAGTTCCTAGAAGCCCTGGTTAGATAAACACTCTAGAAGCCTTATAACAACATCGGTTGAGTTACTAGTCCTGGAAGCGTTGGTTGGACAAATGCTCTAGAAGCCCTTGGTGGGTTGAGTTATTAGTCCTAGAAGCCTTGGTTGGACAAACACTCTGAAAGCACGACGATAGGATTAGAAGCCTTAGTTGGAACAAAAGCTCCAGAAGCCCTGGAAGGCTTGGATAGAGACCAATCTGATGATGGTTTTGTGATGTTCGACCGTGAGGTGGAATCATTGTTTGATGGGTTGATGTGGATGGCCTCATGAATCCCTCGATGGTTTTGGATTGATGTGTTCTATGATATCCCACATTCATGCTTGGAATATGGCACGGGAGTGAATGACTAAAGAGAGATTTGGCTCAGCCATTCTATGATTAGGTGGAACGTGGAAGTCCCATTCCGGATTTGGATTTTGCATCACCAATATGAGGTTATTTATTCTTGTATTTATATGAGTATTATAATGGATTATAGGTGGTTTATATGGCTATGATTTCATGGGTTTTTTTTTGTTGCTATTATGTTGGTTATATATATGTTTTATGACAGTAGCTATGTATGGCTCTGTTGTGGTAAAACACAACCCCCCCATTTTTTCACTTTTAAATCTCACATGGGGACCCTTTTAACTGATCATTTGGTAATATTATTACTGGATTATGAGAATGTGGATGGCCTAAATGAGTTTGACATGTCTTTATCTGTCTAGCTAAATTTGTTTGACCTCATTTGGATTAGTTGTTTGCGAATTATGCTTGTTTGAAGTTTGGATGTGTTTTAACTGCTTGACTTTGAGGCTTTCTCAGGGGTTGATCATGACTTGGTTGCTGCAATGAGCTCCTTGTTTGCTTGGGGTTTAACTTTTATGATCATGACCATATTCCATTACTGGTCACAATAAAGTGATATGGCACCTTCAGTGACAACATCACCACACATTTCACATTTGATCACATGTGTTGCTTGGCTCTCCTCAACTACATGACTTAATACATGCATCGATTAAAATAACTAATCATTACTTAATCATTTTTGTAAAATAGATTTTAACACAAATTGTATATATATATATATATAGCAAATAAATATAAAATAAATTAGAATTTTTGTAAATAATATATAATTAAATTTATTGTAATATATATATATATATATATATATATATATATATATATATATAATATATATATATATATATAATATATATATATATATATATAATAAATCAAATTTAATATAAAAAAGAAAATAAAAAAGTTATTGTTAAAATGTATACATATTCAAACACATATTTAAAACAAGAGCAACTGGTGTTGCCGTAGTCCCTGCCGGAATGAGGGAATGAAAACACCTAATGAAATTAGGGAATGGAAACAATTATGGATTAATAGATATGCATTATAGCAAAGATGTATGATGTGCTTTACAGCTGAAGAATATTGTATCCCTTATTGAAAATATGGTTGGAGGCTTGCAAATTCATACCGGTTAGCATATTAAATGTGTGAGAAAATGTATACCATTTAGCTTAATAAATATATATGAAAATGTAATGCACATGCACATATCTTCTATATTAAATATGTGTGAAAAAATGTATACCATTTAGCTTAATAAATGTATACGAATATGTATACCATTTACCTTAATATATGTAAATGAAAAGGTAACACACGTGCATATCTTCTAAAAAGCATTTTTGAGAATGATTAAAAGAAATGGCCAATATCGAAACTAATAAAACGAAAAACAAAAATAGAATATCTTAATAATATTTTAGTTGAATTGTAACATTGATGAAAAACTCTCATGAAAAAGTTTGAAGTGATAGAATCAATACATCGAGTAAGAAAATATGCTTTTGACTTCAAGGTTTGAGCAGAAATATGAATTTAACTGCGAGTTTAACAACACAACATTTTTACTAAAGGATAAGCAACAGAAAAAAATTCTAGTAGCACACAATACTAGTCGTTTCTGAAAACCACGTGTTGTCTTCAGGAACGCTTCCAGTAGCACATAATACTAGTCGTTTCTGAAAACCACGTGTTGTCTTCAGGAACGCTTCCAGTAGCACATAATACTAGTCGTTTCTGAAAACCACGTGTTGTCTTCAGGAACGCTTCCAGTAGCACATAATACTAGTCGTTTCTGAAAACCACGTGTTGTCTTCAGGAACGCTTTTGCATAAATTGAAGAAAAAAGAAACCATGTGTTGTCTTCAATTCCATGCCTCGGACATTGTCCCATGGAACTTCCATAGAGAGTGAAAATACCAGCGACCCTTACCGTTTCATGCCCTTAGCTGGAAAGCCTTATCGTTTCATGCCCTTAACTGGAAAGCCGAAAGCCGCCATGAATACAATTCTCATGAACACAATTCTCAGAAATTCTAGTGCTCAAAAATGTCTCCATGCTTGGAAGCTCGTAGAAATGTTCCCATTCTCAGAATGGAAGCTCGAAGAAATGTTCCCATTCTCGGAATCTTGGAGCATGGGCTTGGACATGTAAGTTCCTCTAATCTTTTACCAAACTCCTTCTTACCATTTGTGATACCTCTAATACCAAAAATTGTTTCCCGCAAACATATTACACATATTTTTTGTTTTGGGGTTTAAACCGAGCTTTTGTCCAATTTCTGAATGGAACTCATTTGTTTTTTTGGATTTCATCTTTTCATGTAGAGGGATCGATTTATTAGCACACAAATCACGAACCTTCCTGACCATGAATATCATTTCAAATGCAAGATGTTGATTTCTACTTACCTGCTTCATTGTGGCGATATAAGAATCAATGATACTACGACTCCTGGTTTCTTTGAGGATGTTTTCCCACAATATTCAAAAGAAAAAAAACAGCCTCAACATTTTCTTCAGCTGGACCAACCTTCGCATCTGTGGCCAACAAGTGCTGAATACAATGATGAACAATTTTTTCAGGTACCATCTTTTGATTGAAAAGCTTCCCAATAAACCTAATGCTTCCCAGAATGTGAAGCTTTACTATCTTTTCCTTGTCACGTTTCACATTCTTGATCTAGGGCTAAAAAATATTTGACTTTAACTCGCAGATTATTTGCACCCTCAAATTCTTCATGGCAAGTGTTAACAAGAATCTGCCTGAATGCTAATGGTTTTCCGTGCGTTCTTTAGGTGGAAATTGAGGTGGAACAACTGTGTTAGTGGTGGCAGGACAGGCCCGAACCTTTTTCTTTGAGAAATATTTAGTGATGAAAAAACAAACCTAGACCTCTCTCTCTGAGGCAGCCATAAAAGAAGAAAGAACAGGCCCGCTTCGCGAATATGCATACCCGAAGCATGGAATAACCTATCACAACCATCTAAAATATTTCTGAAATTCATATAAAATATTTCTAAAATAAGTCAGGATAGTACTAGACCTATAGTGCTATGCAAAGACATATAATTATTTCATAGAAGTGTCCAAAGATATATTCACTAATGCACTTATTTGCAAAATTTCAGCTACACAAAAATCAAATCAATTTTCAGGTAATTGTAATTAGATTTTAGTAAACTTGGAGTTTTTTTATCATCAATAATAGCACTACGAATCGATATTGATTTTCAATTATATTGATAGGCTAGGGTGATAGTGCGGGAAGGGTGGCAGTATGGTATTCATAGATAGTTATTCAATTATTATGAATAATTGTTGCATATAAATAAGGATCAAAAAATTTGTTAACACCAGGACATAATAACCATATATAGAATCGTTTGTTGCTAGCTTCTTCTCTTCCATATGTAGAGTCGTCCCTACCATCTTCTGCCAAAAATAAATACAGTCGCCTTTGCTACAAATACGGTCGCCTTTGCTGGCATCTTCTGCCAAACATAATCACGTCGACTTCCATTTGTAGAGTCATTGCTAGCTTTTCTCCTTAAAAAATCGCCCTGCAATAGCATTTCTTCCTAAAATTTCACTCTGCAATTGCATAGAGGGCATGAAAAAAATCATTCTGCATATGCCTGGAGGGCATGAAAATTGGGTATCCTCTTGAAAGAAATCAAAATCACTCCTGAAGTACCTAAAGGGCATGACCATCAAAACCATTCCGCAAATGTCTGGAGGGCATAATAATTCTTTGTGCTATGGTGCATGACAATTCTCTATGCTATGGAGCTGTAAGTTGAGATAAGCAAAAATTCTTTGTGCTATGGAGCTGTACGCTGACATAAGAAAGAAATCAACATGACCATGCTACCATATTTACTTAGAACCAACACCAGTTGAGATAAGCAAAAATTATTTGTGCTATGGAGTTGTAAGCTGAGATAAGCCAGAACTCAACATGAGCATGCTACGATATTTACTTACAACCAGCACCACCCGAGATATGAAAAAATTCTTTATGCTATGGAGCTGTAAACTAAGATAAGAAAGAACTCAACATGAGCATGCTACGATATTTACTTACAACCAGCACCAGTAGATGCTATGATATTTACTTAGAACCAACACCAGTGGACGACTCGTTTGAATACCAATGTGTTTTTGACGGATTGAAGAGGGGCAAGAGGATAGAACACATTGTCGTGGAATGAAGAGTTGGTAGGAGGATTGAAGACGTGAGGTGACAAGTGGCAAGAAGAAGCGTTAAGTGGATCCGCGTAAACGCTAGTACATGCCAAAGTACTTGATTGCACTATGGTTGTTGGACCTTCGCGGCAGATCTAGAGGTAAACAAACAAAGTACCACGGGTCATCCATGCACATCGGCTCTTACATCTGTTACATGTCGCATTGAAATAAAACAATTAAAAAGTTAATAAAAATAAAAATATATATAAAAATTAAAATAGATGGACACTTGAAGCTAGCATGTAGCTCACCTCCCATTCTAGAATCCCATGCTAAAACTGGGTACCCATTTTTAGATTCTATCTTCATGGCCCGAGGCTAGAGATTCTCTCAGAGTCATCCATTTCTGTTGCGTTCAGCCCAACTAATATAGCAACAGTGGCAGCATGATAAATAATTGATTTTGTAAATTAAAGATTGTAATGAGAGCATGGTGTGGACAGAGTCAGCTAGAGAGAAGAGCATTGATTCATGTGTTCCAATGTGTGGGGCTCTTAGTACATGCAATAGCATTGATGAAAGTTTCAAGAGAAGTTGGAGCAGAAGTCGGAGCAACACCATCACGCATTGATGAAAGTTTCAAGATTTCAAGAGCAGTCTGAGAAGCACCATCACCGGTTCTAGTAGTGTCAAGAGCAGTGTTACAGGGAAGGTAAGAGATGGCATGGGTGCAGAGTCAAATATTTGTGAATGAAAAACCATTGACAATCTCAAGAACGAAAGGCTTGAGTGTGCTGAAAGTGGGAAGAGTAGCCTGAGCGTGGCCAACTACAGAAGCAGTGTTAGTGACAACAATGAAAGTAACCATAGTAGTTTGAGCAGTGCTCTAAACGAACCGCACAAAGGGAATGATGAAGATGGGATGCCATTCAGACCGTAAAAGTCAAAGATGGCTTTTTGGATTTGAGTGATTTTAGGCTTCTAAGCTCTTGGGAAGTGGGGATATTGGGAGTGTTTACTTAGCAGAGTTGAAGGGAAGCAGCAATCATAATGAAAGTAATGGATAAAGGGTCACTGGAAAACAAGAATGAGTCTCTCACAGAGATTCTTTCTGATTCTTACCGACATTGTATTCTGATTTCGAGACAGATAAGTTCAAATTTTTCTTGCCTGGTTATGGAGAGTTTTGCGGTGGAGGGGATCTACATATCTTTAGGCAGAGAGATTCTTTCTTGTTTAGATCATTCATTCTTACCGACATTGTATTCTCATTTCGAGGCAGATAAGTTCAAAGTTTTCTTGCCTAGTTATGGAGAATTTTGCGGTGGAGGGGATCTGCATACCTTTAGGTAGTGATAACCTGGGAAACGCTTTTCTGAAGCTGCTTCACGGTGAGCTTGTCAGCCTTTATGCATATGGAGGTTTACATAGATCAAGTCTACATTTGTTTTTGTTTATTATTTTGTGGGTGGGATTTCCTGACTTGCAGTAAATCAAACATTCATTTATTCCAAGATTTGATTCATTCATTTATGCCGAGATTCGATTTATCATATGGTAGCTAAATGATATGGCCACTGCCTGAATAAGCATATCACAAATTATAAGAAGTTACACTATAAAAAAAAAAGAATTTAAGAATTGAGAGTTTAAGTTACACTGTAAAATAAGAATTTGAATGTTGAAATTTTTTCTTTTTTTATTGCAGAGTGCATTATATATATATATATTTTGCAAACTAAACTGGAGAGAGAGAAAATGCATAGAAACTATACAAAAGGCATAAAAACTAAAACTTACAAAATGCATAGAAACTAAAACTTGTATAGGAACTGAAATTGTACTGAAACTGAAACTTAAGATGAAAATGGTGAAACAACATGCATAGTAACTAAACTAAAAATTATGGTGAAAATTGCAATTTACCATTTGGTTTGGTTTTTTTCGCAGGTCGCTATCTTTTTCTTCCTTTTGTGGGTGACATGCTCTATGCCTTATACCGTAGGTCCTGCAAGGTTGGCAAAAATCAGTTGCAGTCATGCAATTTCTGCAAAAATCAGTTGCAGTGGTCCATTGCAGTCATGCAATGTCTGCAAAAATCAGTTGCAGTGGTCGATTGGCATAAATATGGTTCTTGAGACTGTGGAGAAACTCCATGATTAAGGTAATGGGCAGATGGGCGCAGTGGTCAATTGGCATAAATATGGTTCTTGAGACTGTTGAGAAACTCCATCACTAATGTAACGGGCAGATGGGCTCTCGGGGAATGGGCACGTGGTTGAATTTCATGCAGCTTGCCACCAAGCTTGTTAAAACTTTCTAGTTTAAGTTGGCAACCAAATATATTTCTTATTGATACTTAACATTTCAGTTGGTTCAATTTTGATATGATTTGAAGCTTTGCAGGAGCTATCTTCAAGAGGCAGAACAAGATCTGATCTATAACGAATTCATTGAAATATATTTGAGATTAAATAATAATTTCTTATATTTAACTCGCAAATGTATTTTGCTTTTATCCCATTAATTAATATGAATTTCTTCTTTTAATAAATGAAAACTACATGGTAAATTCGATCATAAACCAGCGTTTCCCCCTATTTTTATTTCATTTTCTCTCGGATTAAGAGAGGGCTATAGATAGGATTTTCATTTTAGGATTAATTTTATATTTGTAAATGAAATCTACATAAAGTTCTTTTTAGTTAAAGGCAAACATTTTTGGTTCTCCGTGGTCAACTTTTTGATTGATTTTAATTTTTATCCAAAACATTAAGAAATAAACCATAAAGATCAATGTAATAAAGTCCTTTTTAGTTAAAGGCAAACATTTTTGGTTCTCCCTCGTCAACTTTTTGATTGATTTTAATTTTTATCCAAAACATTAAGAAATAAACCATACAGATTAATGTAATATAGTGTATATTAATTCATTTATTAATAACAATTAACATTAGAAGTCATTTTTCTTTTTTTTTTAGAGTTAGCCTTAACATACTAATTACTCATTAATTTGTAATATTTACTTTCAATAAATAATATTAACTTAAGGTAATTAGAGTAGTTTTAACTTTAACATGGTAGTATAAGTTAACTAAAATTTTATTAATTGTTTACTTAGAATAATAATAATATTATTTAGTTAAAAATTTCATCTTATAGGTTACCATAGATTTCTTAGAATTAACTTTTAGCATACTAATTATTAATTAATATTTAATATTTAATAATAGCCTAATGTAATTAGAATAATTATGATAATGTATTTAACTAGATCTTAATAAATGTTTTTCTCACAATAATAATGACATTATTAACATTCATTTTATAGTTTATCATAGATATATTATAATATCATATAAACTAATTAAATATTTAGAATTATTATTAGAACTATATTAGTGATATTTAGGAATATATTATAGTATAGGGTATAGTTATTTACATAGTATAGTTAGTTAATTAGCATTATAACGTAGGATATATTAGTTTAGATTTGACATATGAGATAAATAGGAATACTTTAGCACTTAACAAAGACTTTAACAACAAATGTAGCATTAACAGTATGTTACTTTAGGATTAATAGATAGTATTAAACTAACAAGTTTCATAGGAATAACACTATCATAGTATCATATAGGATTAACAATTAATATTCATTTAATACTATCAAGTTAGTTAGGTTAGAATAGTTAGGCTAATTGTAAGTCATAAGTTAGTCGTGGCTTGGCTGAGCCCCAGATCAGCTTAAGGATCAACTCTCTTGCCTAATCAGTAACAGGGCTGATTTGATGTCTCTTCTCCATTGATGAATGAAAGTCATATTTTAAGTCATCAGAGATTGCGAGAAGGTAATTGGACCTAGTTAAACCAATCAGAGCCACTAATCCAAATGGATAAGGGGTTCTATTCAAGTCCTTGACCAGGTGGTTATCCCCCAATGTTGAGGCAAACATTTTTGGCCCTCAACAGGCTCTCATCATGTTTTTACTTGTAAATGAATGAACAATGTATCTATGACCTAATGGATGAAATTGAAGTCAATGTGTTGAGGCATCAATGTCTCTTAGCAATTCTCAGCTAAGTATGAGACCCCTATGATCAGATTTGTTATTTACCCCTGTAGATTACATATTCGTGATATGTTTGATGAAGTGCCTTTCATGGCTAGTGGGGGTTTAGTCAAGGTATTATTCAAGTAATTGCTTTTGCACTGTCATTTCCTTGTTATCTTATAATTATGAAGATGTCATTTTAATATGGGAAATGACCTGGGCTCTGGGCCTGAAAAAGTGGCTCAAATCATGGGGACGCTGGCACACCACTGTGAAAAAAAGTCCATGGACACAGGTTTGCAAGCCTGTGAGAGCATCTAGAGGTCCCTGGACATTGGCATGCCCGTAGCATGAGAGCGTCCAGAGGTAAAGTGGTCCAAAATCTCAGTGGGAACGAAGGGTTGGTTGGCAGAAAGGTTGGATTGGTTCTTGAGGGTCCTAATGTTGATCTTGAATGTTTGTATGGCATGTTTTCTTCGTTTCCTTAATGTGACTTAAGATGTTGAATAATATCATAGTGGCCTCTCGTTGCATGTTTACCTTGATTGGTCGTTCGCTTAGATAGATGTGGGAGGAGGGTGTTACACAGGGATTTTGAAAATGATGATTATAGGATGTTAATTCTCAAAAGAAACCAAAGATATTTTCTTTATCATGAATTATTCCATTGCAACTATCATATGAAGATTGTCAACCTCGTTATGACAACCATTAGATTGAGATGCATGGAAGCAAATATGCCGTAGATAGGATTACACATCAAAGTGATAGTCTTTTACATTGTTGTGAGATCAATTTGTGAGCATTTGAGGATCCTTTTGCAATCCTTTTATAATCATTAAGCAGGCCCAAGTTTTCACATTTTATCAATAATGAATTTGTTTTCAACTTTTTAAATAAGTTGCAAGAATGCAGTAACGTAAAGAGTGATGCATTTAAGCCCGCTAAAGCTAAGATTAAGAAAGGACAATCTACTGATGTGGAGCAAGGAAAAGAGAACACTCAAGGAGCTACATTATTTGAGAAGCTACTTAACTGTTTGTATTGACATTTTTTTATTATTTCATTAAAAAATTCTTTCAGCAATTTAGAGTAGATAGGTGTGATCAATAATCTTGTTGAGAAAGAATCTCTTTAAACATTCATGTGAATTTCTAGTGTGGTTTTCAGTTATAGAATAAGTGCAGGTTGCAAGTTGCAGTTGTTGATTTGGGATCACCTCAATGGATCAGGCCTCTAGTCTATGGGGTTCTTGTTGCCATCCATGATTGACACCATCCCCGTGAAACCATTTGTTATCACATTGTTTAGTCTGAAATTTTTTAAAAACACTAAAAATGGGAGTGTCACACGAATTTGTAATAAACGTGGTTGAAGCACTGACAACGATATTGTCATCATTATTGCAGTTTTGAAAATTTAGAATTACACTGACAACTAGAGTAGTAACACAAATTTATGAAGACAGTCAATTAAACTCCAACAGCTAGAAGATCAGTACCAAATGAAAAAATCACACTTTTTTATTACCAAAGAAATGCGTCGATGGAATAACATGTTTAATCTCAAGTGTTTCCGGATGGTGGAAATACTTATATTACCATGAGGTAAAATTTGTGTAGATTAAATCATTTGTATTGTTTTATCCATCAAAGTAAAACAATCGTCATCCCACATTCTTGTAATCAAATCCCACTCCCATATATGTTGTCTGTGTTTCTTGATGGTGGAAGTTATGACACAAGCTCATCATTCAAAGGGAAAAGGTTCCAAAACATATTTGTTTTTACTTGACAAAAACTCTGTTTTTTAAATTGTTTTTCCTATAAAAGGAAATAATTTTGGAAGCGGTTTCCAAATAGTTGGAAATGAATTTTTCAAAATCGAAAGAGATTTTTGTCCACAACATACCCATTTAAAAAGAGTCTCTCAGTTTTCTAACAGGTGTTATGGTTTGAAATATTCGAAGGGATATTTGAAGGTTTATTTTTAGGATTTTGCAATCATGTTTTAGTAATTGTTTTCAAAATCAAATCCCGAAGAAATGAGAACGAATTTTTCAAAACTGAAATATACTTTGGACCTAACGGACCCATTTAAAAAAAACTCTCTCGGTTTTCTAACATCTATCACCGCTTTGGAGTTTCGAAGGGATCACTAGACCTTACTGTTCAGGAATTCGTGAGGAAAAAGCTCATGGACTATTGAAAATGACAACAAGAAATGTTAAAAATAGAAATGCTATAAATAACATTTTAGGATATACTCCAACTTTGTTGGAAATAGCAAAAAATGGAAATGCTATAAATATAATTTTGGGATAGATTCCAATTTTAATTAGTCCCTGAATTAAAATTCCAATTTGGTCTTAGCAGTTGTTTGAAAAGTAATTAATTAATTCATCTTGAGTTAATTAGTTGGAGAAAATCAAACATGAAGTCTATGTGAAGACATACAATAGTTATCCCTTTGATTGAGGAAGTTATCCCTTAGTTAAGGAGATCAAGATGAGTTGTACTTTGAGTTGTAATTAGTTAGCTCAGTTAACTGAGTTAAGTCCAGTTAGATTAGTTCCAACGGTTTGTGGAACTTATTGTGAGTTCAGTTAGTCAATGCATGCATGCATGCAACTAGTGTACTTCAGATAACTAAATATTCTCTCATAAATAACTCATTCATGCTAGTTCATACAGAGACCCAGTTGAGATTAAAGGAAGGGACAGTGTACTATCAGTTGGAGGAATTTTCCTATAAAAGAAACTCATCCATGCAGAAGGAATTAACTCCTTAAGGATTGCGCAGTTATTTCAGAGGTCAATGTTGTGTGTGTGGTGGGAATCACACAGGTTGCAGCTGGAGGACCCAGGAGAAACTGCGCAAGGAAATAGGAGGCTTGGAGGACTGAAAGAAGGCACATGTGTTGTCTATTCTGTCTATGGGCAACAGTGAGGGATTGTACTGAGAGTTGGATAACTTGAGAGCTAAGGCTTTGTGTAATCCTAAGATATTTCCACTTGTATGATAATACATATAGCGGGTTTTTAGCTAAGGCTTTCCCCAGAGTATTCTTCTATGTTTCATGTGTATTGATTCTTCTTCTTTGTTATATGTGTTCCGCTTGATCTTGCTCAAATTGATTAAGCTTCCGCAAAGTTTGATTGTAGAAGTAGATCTAGTATTTTGCTTTATTATATTGCATTATCAAGTGATCTACAGTGGGAAATTTCTACATGGTATCAGAGCAAAGGTGATCAAAGCAAATAACATTATACAAACAAGGGAGAAGTTTGAAGTTTGAAGTTCCTGATTATAGAATTCGAATTCTTATCACATCTCAAATTTCACCAATGGCGTTCAATGGTTTGAGACTCGAGTATGCCTTTGATGGCAGCTCAAATTATATAGCTTGGAAGGATTGCATGGAAGTGATATTAGAGGACAATGGTCTAAAGGACTTCATTGATCAAGAAGTCCCCAAGCCAGCAGCAGCTAATGCCAAAGAATTGGTGGAATGGAAGAAATGTGTGGCTAGAGCGAGGAGAATCCTTTTGGAGGGAGTTCGAGACCACATAGTCTCAAGTCTCCATGGGAAGGAGACACCATTTTCAATGTGGAAAACATTGAAGGATCTATATCAGAACAACAATGATCAAAGGAAGCTAGTGCTGAAAGACAAGCTTCAGAAAATCAAGTGTGAAAAGGACAACACAATCTCTACATATCTGAACAAGCTCACCACATGCAGGGATGAGCTTGGAAGTGTAGGGATCACAACAACCGATGATGACATGGTGAGTCTTGCTCTTCTCAATCTTTGTACGAGTTGGCATAGCTACCAAGACTCGGTAAATGGAAGAGAGAAACTGCCAAATTGGGAACGACTTTGGTCGGATCTAACATAGGAGGAGATAAGAAGAATCACCAGAGATGGTTCTTCATCCAAGGAGGATGAAGAAAATTGCACCTTAGTGAGTAAGGCGAAGAAAGGGAAGGAGAAGGATTCTCATCCCAAATCGAGTTCTTTGGTGGGAAGAAGATTGATAAATCGAAAGTACGATGCTTTCATTGTCATGAGGTGGGCCATTATGCAACAAATTTTCCATTGAAGAAATCCAAGATGGGATCCAAGGAAGGATCTAAAGGTGAGGCATTGGCCTCTCAGTTCAAATTGGATTTTACCCTCATCGAATGCATGGTTTCATCGATGATGGGTTGTGGTTGGTTTCTTGATAGTGGAGCCTCATTCCACATGATCAACGATAAGATTTTGTTAAGTACCTTGGAGGAGAAAGACCTCAAGATACTCATAGCGATGGGTAATGATGAAAAGCATAGTGTTTCAGGTGTGGGCACGATTTCTTTTCAGAGGGAGCATGGAGCTCGCATTACCTTGATAGATGTGAAGTATGTGCCAGGACTGAAGAAGAGCTTGGTATCAATCGCGATGCAGGAAGACAAAGGCTATGATGTAGTCTTTAGTAAAGGAAAGGTTTTCCTTAGACACATCACTACAAGACAGGCGAAGCAGATCAGTTCACGAGCCAAGAACCTGTATGCTCTTGAGGTTCAAGATGCATGAAAAGCCTTGAGGAGCAAGGCAACTGTTGGAGACTTGGTGGTTGAGAGGGAGAGTACATTACCTCTCAACATGCAGCACCAGAAGAAGTCTCAGACAATTGTGGAGGAGCCACAATTGGTGAAGCAGCTTTAGGAGGTTGTGGAGCATCCACAACTGGAGAAGCCAAGAGGAGATGAAATGGAGGCATCCACTCATGCAGAGACCTCCAGTAGGGGGAAATTTCGAGCCAAGTGGGCAAAGGGATCACATGCATCCATATCTCTAGGTGGGAGGTGGGGCGATGTGGAGTGATAGTCCCAAGAAGCCTGAAATAGAGGTAGGATCCTTGAGGTACCTAGCCTCTTTGATTATACCTTGCTACGGGAGCCCCAACGAGGAGTAGTAGGACTGGTTGAGTGGGTAGAGACAAATGCGAATGGAGCGGCAGAGGGAGCTTCAACATCATAGGGTGTTTCTAGCCCAATAGGGAGGTCAGCTGGGAGATCAGTTACTTACTTCTCAGTAACTAAGTTGCAGTGTAGTAGTGGGCAGCACGATGCAACATGATGAGAGGAGGTGCAGTGCAGATGCATGCTGGGAGATAGGACCAACAACAACACAGATGCAGTTGGAGGAATTAGTGTGATTGATACAGTTAGAGATCAAAGTGACAAAGGCTAGAGCAGTCAGATACTGAAGGGCACAGAGGTGCAGAGTTTTCAATTGATAGAGGAAATAGCAGTCATTGATCAAGAAGTCCCCAAGCCAGCAGCAGCTAATGCCAAAGAATTGGTGGAATGGAAGAAATGTGTGGCTAGAGCGAGGAGAATCCTTTTGGAGGGAGTTCGATACCACATAGTCTCAAGTCTCCATGGGAAGGAGACACCATTTTCAATGTGGAAAACATTGAAGGATCTATATCAGAACAACAGTGATCAAAGGAAGCTGGCATTGAAAGACAAGCTTCAGAAAATCAAGTGTGAAAAGGGAAACACAATCTCTACATATCTGAACAAGCTCACCACCTGTAGAGATGAGCTTGGAAGTGTAGGGATCACAACAACCGATGATGACATGGTGAGTCTTGCTCTTCTCAATCTTTGTACGAGCTGGCATAGCTACCAAGACTCGGTAAATGGAAGAGAGAAAATGCCAAATTGGGAACGACTTTGGTCGGATCTAACATAGGAGGAGATAAGAAGAATCACCAGAGATGGTTCTTCATCCAAGGAGGATGAATAAAATTGCACCTTAGTGAGTAAGGCAAAGAAAGGGAAGGAGAAGGATTCTCATCCCAAATCGAGTTCTTTGGTGGGAAGAAGATTGACAAATCGAAAGTACGATGCTTTCATTGTCATGAGGTGGGCCATTATGCAACAAATTTTCCACTGAAGAAATCCAAGATGGGATCCAAGGAAGGATCTAAAGGTGAGGCATTGGCCTCTCAGTTCAAATTGGATTTTACCCTCATCGCATGCATGGTTTCATTGATGATGGGTTGTGGTTGGTTTCTTGATAGTGGAGCCTCATTCCACATGATCAATGATAAGAGTTTTTTAAGTACCTTGGAGGAGAAAGACCTCAAGATACTCATAGCGATGGGTAATGATGAAAAGCATAGTGTTTCAAGTGTGGGCACGATTTTCTTTTCAGAGGGAGCATGGAGCTCGCATTACCTTGACAGATGTGAAGTATGTGCTAGGACTGAAGAAGAGCTTGGTATAAATCGCGATGCTGGAAGACAAAGGCTATGATGTAGTCTTTAGTAAAGGAAAGGTTTTCCTTAGACACATCACTACAAGACAAGTGAAGCAAATCGGTTCATGAGCCAAGAACCTGTATGCTCTTGAGGTTCAAGATGCATGAAAAGCCTTGAGGAGCAAGGCAACTGTTGGAGACTTGGTGTTTGAGAGGGAGAGTACATTACCTCTCAACATGCAGCACCAGAAGAAGTCTCAGACAATTGTGGAGGAGCCACAATTGGTGAAGTAGCTTTAGGAGGTTGTGGAGCATCCACAACTGGAGAAGCCAAGAGGAGATGCAATGGAGGCATCCACTCATGCAGAGACCTCCAGTAGGGGGAAATTTCGAGCCAAGTGGGCAAAGGGATCACATGCATCCATATCTCTAGGTGGGAGGTGGGGCGATGTGGAGTGATAGTCCCAAGAAGCCTGAAATAGGGGTAGGATCCTTGAGGTACCCAACCTCTTTGACTATACCTTGCTACGAGATCCCCAACGAGGAGTAGCAGGATTGGTTGAGTGGGTAGAGACAAATGCGAATGGAGTGGAAGAGGGAGCTTCAACATCATAGGGTGTTTCTAGCCCAATAGGGAGGTCAGCTGAGAGATCAGTTACTAACTTCTTAGTAACTAAGTTGCAGTGTAGTAGTAGGCAGCACGATGCAACATGATGAGAGGAGGTGCAGTGCAGATGCATGCTGGGGGATAGGACCAACAACAACACAAATGCAGTTGGAGGAATTAGTGTGATTGATACAGTTAGAGATCAAAGTGACAGAGGCTAGAGCAGTCAGATATTGAAGGGCACAGAGGTGCAGAGTTTTCAATTGATAGAGGAAATAGCAGTTAGAGACTTTGATGGCAGAGGCATCATTTTGATTCAAGTTGGATATTTTTGTGTTCCTAGAGTTGTTGGAGCAACAACACTTGAGAGAAGTGTTGCATGCAGAACATTCCAAAGGTTCATGATTGGGTTCGAGTTGAATGCCTTTCTTGTTGAGAGGGAGTGTTGAAAATGGAAACAAGAAATGCTAAAAATAGCATTTCGAGATAGATTCCAATTTTAATTAGTCCCTAAATTAAAATTGAGAATTAAAATTCCAATTTGGTCTCAGCAGTTGTTTGAAAAATAATTAATTAATTCATCATGAGTTAATTAGTTGGAGAAAATCAAACATGAAGTTTATGTGAAGACATGCAACAATTATCCCTTTGATTTAGGAAGTTATCCCTTAATTAAGGAGATCATGATGAGTTGTACTTTGAGTTGTAATTAGTTAGCTTAGTTAACTGAGTTAAGTCCAGTTAGATTAGTTCCAACAGTTTGTGGAACTAATTGTGAGTTTAGTTAGTTAATGCATGCATGCATGCAACTAGTGTACTTCAGATAATTGAATATTCTCTCATAAATAACTCATTTATGTTAGTCCAGACAGAGACCTAGTTGAGATTAAAGGAAGGGACAGTGTACTATCAGTTGGAGGAATTTTCCTATAAAGGAAACTCATCCATGCATAAGTAATTAATTCCTTCAAGATTGCGCAGTTATTTCAGAGGTCAGTGTTGTGTGTGAGGTGAGAATCACACAGGTTGCAGCTGGAGGACCCAAGAGAAATTGCGCAAGGAAATAGGAGGCTTGGAGGACTAAAGGAAGGCACATGTGTTGTCTATTCAGTCTATGAGTAGCAGTGAGGGATTGTATTGAGAGCTGGATAGCTTGAGAGCTAAAGCTTTGTGTAATCCTGAGATATTTCCACTTGTATAATAATATAGATAGCGGGGTTTTTAGCTGAGGCTTTCCCTAGAGTATTCTTTTATGTTTCATGTGTGTTGATTCTTCTTCTCTGTTATATGTGTTCTGCTTGATCTTGCTCAAATTGAATAAGCTTCTGCAAAGTTTGATTGTAGAAGTAGATCTAGTATTTTGCTTTAGTATATTGCATTATGAGGGGATCTACAGTGCGAAATTTCTACATGGACAGTGGTTGACTTGGATGCCACCTCATAAAAATTGAATTGTTGAAATCTCCAGCCATGACTCCAACAAAAACAGGATATTTAGATGCAAATAGGATTAGGAAGTTTTCTATATGCATGTATTTGAATGATACACTTTATCTCTTTTATTTTTAATAGATTGTAATTAAGGATAAGTGAGAAAATTGTTTTATCTATTATACTCTCTATAGAAATAGTTTCCAAAGAAGGAAAAAGGGTTGGAACTTATTTGAAAATACCCTTTTTTATGTAGTGTGTGATAATTTTATAATAAAGAAGTCTACGCGAGTTGTTTTACATAAATTCTTGTGTTATAATTCCCTATCCGTCTCTTCGTGTAATATTTTCTTCAATGTGTGAATGCAAAGTGGTTGAATTTGGAATTCATATTGTTGTGCTCCATTTTCTTATGTTTCATATATTTAAATACTTGTTTTTTCACATATATATCACAATATTTCCCTCCATTATCCTCCAAATTTCCAAAATTGTCAAAGGAATTGTTGTTATCTCACTTTTGTTATGTTTGCTCACTAAACTTGTGATTATTTATGCCTAATTGGGTTAGATTCCATTCCCATTGGTGAAATTTTCCTATAGTCCAACCAATCTTAGTTTTTCTTAAATAAATCTGGCCATAGGACTTATTGCAAACCCTCTACCACTGTGAGCTTGGGTAGTTGATTTTTGGGGAGAGATCCATCTCCAGGTTGAAAGGGACAACTTTTCAACCTCAAAGTTGTTTGAAGTTACCTTATATTTTTCCCGCGGCTAGGTTTTTCTGTAAGAGATAACAGGTTCAAGGAAGCAAATTGAGCCTACCACAGAGTTGGGAGTTTTTGTGGGATACATCAAAACTCCACACAATTACTGGGTTTATTTATCTTCACTGAGGATGATAGTTGTGAGGAGATATGTCAATTTTGATGAGGAGAAGGCTATGAGATTCTCTCTAGAATGAGATTTGAGTATCCCACAAGATCAGGAGCTTCTAGCTCCAAAGGAGGAGCCTCAGGATGAGCTTAAAGAGGTTGTGGAGTAGCCACAAGTAGTGGAGTAGACAAGAGGTAGAGTGGAGGCACCCACTCAACCATAATATTCCAGACGTTCTTACATGTGTCACACCTTTGCACATCACCAAAGTTATTTATGGCATACTCTTCTGCATGATACAGTCTTATATATCATTAGAACATGCACCATACACATTCCTACAACTTACTGCACCTTTTGGTCTCAATCGACACTTTTGTCGTAACTTGTGTTCTAAGTGTTGTAATGTGTCTTTTCAATTGTTGCACTTATAAATTGGTGCCTCTTTTCTATTGTTTTAAGGTGTGATTGTTGTTCATGAGTCCTATGCATTTCGTTCACTTGTATTAATCACATTTATGTGTGTGTCTCATGTTTGACTCATGTTAGGATGCATTTATTTCTCCTACTCTGTTGGTCCCACATTTAGCCATTTTGGTTGATCTTCTTGGTCCTCCTGCTTAGTGAAAGTGTTAAAGGCATTATAACTCTTACTAGGTGATGAGAACAACTTATTCATGAACCTCATTGACATATCTTTTCCTCCCATACTTCTGCACTAAATCTTTTCTAAGGTCTCCTCCCTCTCATAGTGCATTAGTACTTCTTAGGATAAGTGACCTAACCTTTTGCTTCCTCCCTAAGTGAAAAGTGCATTCCAGATGAACAAGCAACAATTGTTGATAGAAAATTGCCCTCCTAGGCCTGAGTGCACTTCAAACACTCAATGAAAAATCACATTTCAAAAGAACAAGGACCATTTGAGTGCACTTTAGAAGGACAAGGACCTTCTCTCCCTTTAAAAGCACACTTCAAAACATTGAAGCACACTTAAAAACAAGGAGGCACACTTCGTAACAACAAGGCACACTTCAAAAAAGCAAGGACCTTATGTCTCTAAAAAAGCACATGGTGCACTCTTGAAGCATGAGTGCATGGCACTATCGTGAAGCTTGAAGCCTTCATCCTTCCCTCTTCCCCTAGAGTGCATGGTTCAATTACAAAGGTTGAAGCCTTCATCCTTCCCTCTTCCCTTAGAGCACATGGCACAATCACAAAGCCTGAAGCCTTCATCCTTCCCTCTTCCCTTAGAGCTCATGGCTTAATAGTGAAGCTTGAAGCCTTAATTTGTGTGCACTCCTTCGAATTGAATACCTATGCCCTCCTTAAGCACATGAGCACACCCTGAACCAACCAACAATTTCTCCTTCATGCTTCAACTTTGTTCCCTACGTCATTCTAGTTCCTCTTAAGCACACTAGCACACTGGGAAGACCTGAATCGTAACCCCTTCATTCCTTGATTGTGTGCCCTTGTTAAATCCTTAGTCCCTTTTAGTGTATGAGCGCATCCAGAACCCACACATGACTTCCCTCATGCTTCAAACCTGCGGCCTGCACCCTTGAGCTCTCTCTTTCTCTTCCTTGAGTGCATAAGCACACCTTGAAGCCTTGAGCTTGGAACAAAAAAGAAATAAGACATTGTATGATGAATCAAAGGACTCTAAATCTCATCCAATACCCTTTGGAGGGTGAAGATAAGAAAAAAGTTGGATATTTCATGAAGATTAAGCATAGATCAGATCTACCATCAAGAATGCAAGATGAAGCAGCATGGAAGATAGCTTAGCATTGCCACCTCATCATGAAGTCCATGTCATCATTGTCAAGTTGTAACTTGTACAAGTGTCATGATAATAGTCAATATGTGTCCATGCGTCATGCCACATCATCATGTGGAATGTGATGATCTATTATCAAGAAAAGGACAAAATGTAATTTGTGGAAGTCCAAGAATCATAGGTGGAAATTGAAGAGCCACTTAGTCATATATGGACAAAATATCTTTCGGAGAAGTCCAAAATTCATTTAGAATTTCAAGAGTTGCATAGAAGTCCAAAGGTCATAATTGGAGTCCAAGAGTCATGAGGGTAACTCAAGAGTCACAGGGAAATGAAACTTCATTCCCCTTATTATCAAAGTAACCTCATAAGTCAAGCAAAGGCCTTTTGGAGGCTTAAGCTTTGGAGAGCTAGTCTTGGATTCACTACTTGGCATATGAGAGAAAACTATTCTTTGGAGAAGTAAGAAGTGACTTAATGTTCCATTATTGGAATTAGTGCCACATCATTGTAATTGTGTACTTGGATTTTTCACCTAATTGAAATTCAATGAGCCAACACATTTTCATGCATGTATCACAAATGTTTTAGGATTTCTCTTGTGATGTTTATGGTATATGTTGTTCATAGTACCAAATAAATTGAACTTTTTTGGTGGCTTTGGTGCTCATCTATTTGAATGTGTGTTGTATTCTCTTTAATATTCGTTATGTAGATTATTTTGCTAACGAATATTTTTATTCTCTCGTGTATTTATCTTAGGTTAGTATTGTTACTTCCTTCTCGAGACTCACTCTTTTCTCCCACTCATGAAAGTCTTCGTTTACACATTGCAATTGGTGTTTCACAATGTCAACTTACTTGCTTGTTCAAGAGTTATGTATATAATCTCTTATGTTGTTCATGGAAGCCAAGGCAAACATTACAGTTACGATGGTCAGGCCGATACTCTAAATGGGGCTTCTACTCCAAATGGTGTGAGGTATAATTGGGACTTCACATTGGGGAGACCCCCTATATGTTGGTGGTATCCAACACCGTCAACATGTTGATACAAGAAATTAAGAAAGGGATACTATTGATGTTTGAAGATCTAGTTGAATCTACACTAATTTGATCATATTTGGAAGAGGTGTTTATTGTGTTTGTGGATCTATTTTGAAATATTATGAAAAGTGGTCCACTATGTTTTTTATGAAGGAGGTGGGTGCCTGCATCGAGGTTAATGCCTCAATTACGTTGGATCCTATAGCAAGTTGGTGCTTACAATTTCTGATGTTGGTGCCTCAACAAGGTTGTATCCTACAACAAGTTGGTGCTTACATATCTTTTGAGGTTGGTGCGTGCAAATAATGTAATCAAATATTGAAGAAGATAAAAAGATTTATGGTTTTCTCCCGCAAGGGTTTCCACGTGATTAGAGAAATTTTGAGGTAAAAAATTGGCCTCAAAACAAAAATGTACAACAAAAATATACTTTATAAGAACAAATAGGATCCAATATGGTGATGTCAACCATGGGGGATGATTCAACATTTTTTTTAGTAAAAAGGTGAAAATATTAAAAAATAAAAAATAAAAAATCTATTTCTTCAACTCGTATTTTCAACTTATCTCCTGATGATTTTACTCAAATTTCAAGTGGGAGAACTCGTTGGATGCAGGATTTAATTTTGTATCCAAGGAGTACCCATGTTGCATACCTTCGATGGACCCTACCACACGAAAAATGTGAAATACATGAAAACGTGATTGCAATCATGTTTTTTCATATATTTCACATTTTTCATGTAGTAGGGTCCATCAAAAGTATGCAACATGGGTACTCCTTAGATGCAAAACTAAAATTTGCATCCAATTAGTGCTTCTGCTCAAAATTTGAGTAAAATAGTAGAAAGATAAGTTGAAAATACGAGTTGAAAAGGTAATTTTTTTCTTTTTTCCCTCCAAAACTTAATGATGTAATTTAATCTTATTTTATTATTTCCAATATTATTTTATAATATTCCTTAAGAGGCCCGTTTTAGACCTCAAAATTTCTCTAATGTACATCCATTGTTTTCATTTGTTGTTGATGATGATGTTTATTGACGCTCTATCATGTTTTCAATTATGATCGAATTTGTCCACCTGAGGTAGCTCAAGTGGCGATGGCCGTGCAATGAAGTCTCACTGAACTAGAGATCTTGGGTTTTAATCTTGTGCTACCCTCCCCCGTAACGGGGTGAATAATGGACATGTAAACATGAAAATCTGAGAGTCCTACCAAGCTTACAAAAAAAATTATGATCGAATTGCAAAATTGTTTAATTTGGTCTAATTGGCCATTACACTAATTCACCCACACCAGTGGATAATTATTATAACAATTGGTATCAAAGTGAGTTCCTTCATGAACAGTTAATCACTAGAAGGTTAATATCGAGACAATGTCCGACCTCAAATCTTCAGGAAAGTTTCCTCGATTTGATGGAACAAACTATGCTTTCTGGAAAAAAAGAATGGAAACCTACATGATGTCCTTGGGTATAAATGTATTGGCAGTTGTTGAGAATTGTTTCCAAGTATCTTCTACTCCTCTGATCGGAATCTGGATTAGGGCAAGAATTAGCTCAAAAATCAAAGTACTCAGAAACACCTGAAAGCTAAACAACCGCTTCCATCTCAGTGATACGATCCCAACACAACTTGTTTCATTCAAAACAGAGTTCGTATGAGGAAGTTAGAGCCCGCTGACCGTTTCACCAAACAAGCAAAATTTTGGCACAAGTTGATTGGGATGCTGACTGGGCATCCATACAACCTAGTCAGCAAGGAGAATATTCCTTAGAATGTTCCATGGAATATTCTTGTACAAGTGGACGAGTCATATTGCACCAAGTGGCATCTTGTTATTCGGCAATTGTGGTTGAGTTGGACCAATGGGAAGGTGACACGTTGCAAGCCCGGAGGCTACCACGTGCCCCTATGACAGTGTGATAAAATTTTGTGGAGGGGTCGGGGTTCGACCCCACGACCTCCCATCCACTAGCCGCATGCCTTACCAACTCTGCTATGCATTAGTTCTTAACAACTATGGCTGAGTGCATAAACTTAAGGTTTAATGGCTTTGGGGTTGATGGTTAGGAGGGCCAATCCACAGGCTAGCCCTCCCCATGTGAACAGACCCACTCACTGCGCGGTTAACATTACCTCTGGATCTGACAAACCAAAAACCATGATAGTTGGTTATTCCATGTGAACGCACCAACTGTAACACCAAGTGGTTAACGTTAACAAGCGGCAAATCCATCAACATTAACCCCCACGGTTATGCCATGTGTCTACTCCTCCAAACTGTCGGGGTTATGGTTATCCCTAACTACATAGATTTAGTGCTAATCATGGATTAGTGATTAATTAAAACAGTTTATTATTGATTAAACCCATAGTTTAAATTAGCAGCGCTTTTGGCGGAACCACTAAATCCAACCTTTTCTCCAATTTTAGTGAGCTTAACTAGAGTTCTTCCAAATTTTGAGGAAGATTTCAAGGGAGAAACTGTTTGAGTCATAACTAGAGCATTTTTCGACCAAATGGGGATCATAAAAGGGTGTTCCTAGAAGATTTCAACACTCTGAATATAATGGAGTAGTTTTCAGAGGTAATGAGGCACTTATGTACGTGATTTTTCCATGTTGAAGTTTAAGGAAGCCTAGGGTCACGAGGAGAGGAGGTTAAGCCCAAAACCGCTATAGTTCATTTGCAGAGTTTGGAGAGTCATCTTTGGAGTTTTTGGATGCTCTAAGTCCATTGATGCAGGTTTCAGGAGCTATAGAGAATTGTAAACTGTACTTTTTCCATTTTTATGAAATACAGAGGCCTAAGCCATGGAAGCTAGACCAAGGAGATGTAGCCCAGGAGGGGTGAACTCCTTTATCAAAACACTGTGTTAAGTGTTTTTCCTGATGGGTTGTTGTTCATTTACTTGATGTTGTTCAAGTAAACACTTATTTTTTATGCTATTTTACTTATGAATGACACATAAAACTTGACATAAATTTACATGTTTTGATTCACAAACACCTAAGAAAACTTATGCACATGAAGCAATGGACAAGAATTTGTTTATAAATTTGAAGTTGAAATTAGCACAGAAAAACTAACATTCAGCTACGGATTATCCTCCCACTGATGCATTTGGTAAATCTCTCTATACATCTAATACAATGACCATAAATGCCATATTGAGTTGTTTTGATACTAAATTTTTCAAATTGATGCATTGTAATTCAACCAAATAACTACTAAACAACCTCAAAAGTTGTTATGAAGGGGGCGAAAAAATAAAGGAAGCCAAGCTGCAAACTTATAGAGGTCATTTTTGAAAGTTTTAGAATGGAAGAAGATGAAAATATTGCTTCTTATTTTCTTCAAATATGTTAGTGCCTGTGAGTGATGTCAGCCACCAATGAACAAAATATGCTCTTTCAAAGTTTTTCTAGGGTCTTAGGTGAATTTTTTTATGGTTTCAGTAGGTCTTCAAATAAAAATTTGGTCACTGGCTGGTGTTGTTATAGGTCATCACTATTCCCTTGGTTTGTAAAGTCACCACCCTAAGCATGGTCATGTCATTATTTATTATCATATGTCTAAACGTTGGTCTAGGTCATCATTGTGGTCTTGAAATCATGTATGGTTGAAAAGTCCAAAGTTTCATAAAGTAGTTACGAGTACACCTAGTCTCATCATTTGCTTGTGTCATCCATATCCAATGAGATTCATGTCATCATTCTTGTCACTATCATGGGATTTATTGAATTTAGGGAATAAAGTGTTAAAGTGAAACAATTCACATTGAGATCTTACTTTCCACTTCAAGTAAGATTGTTGCAAGTACTTTTCAGTTACAAGTTACTCTAATCAATTAAATTTGATTTCACCTGTTAGGGTCCTATATTAATAGGATTGATAATTTTGAATTGGTTGTGGTTGATCTTGTAATATTGTACATACCTTTGCTTTTCTGCAAATGTTTTCCATATTAAAAATTAAAAAATGTAAAGAGGTTATGCCCTAAAGGAAATATCAAAGGAAAAAAAGAATAAGAGAGGATATCAAAAAAGTGAAAATATATCAACCCCAAACAAAAACAGATCATGAAAGTGTGCAAGTCCAAGTGCCACTACTTTTTACTTTACTGAGAAAAATAATGGTTGTGTGCAGCTTGTCATAAATGCCACAACCCATGATTGTCAAACTGTTTAATCTTGACTACTTCATGCTTTAAATTTCATGTTTATAGATAGAGAATAAAGATCTAGCCAAATTGTTTAATCTTGACAGATCAATAGTTAGGTAGAGAAATAAAATGTGCTTATAAGCTTAATCTGAGCCATTGGAAGACATAAGGTTAGAATTAGATATTTTACTTTTCAAAAGAAAAAGGAAAGAAAGGGTTTGCTAGCTTAAACGCACCCAATAAAGTGAAGAAAAAATGTTAGGGTAAGCAAAGGGTAAGTAGAAGAAAGGTTGCATAAGTACAATGTTGATTGAAGCATAAACACATTTATCATGCTTAATCCAATGTTTTAGTGTGCAGGAGTAATTATGAAAGTGAAAGGACGTTCGCAAGTTGATTTGATTAATTGCCCCTCATTCCATTTCACCCCTCACTACATACTTACTAATTTCCCCATTATCCCATCATTTCCTAAGAAAATACCTTTTTCGCTTCATTTTCACCCTTACCCCTTGGTTTCACACATTTCCCTAGCAAACTACCTTCCAAAAGTCATTTCCCAACACAAAACCCCTTTTCGCTATTATGAAACCCATTCCCCTTTGAAAAAATCATTTTCCCCTTATTAATTTCCCTATTTTTCCTAAAAAATCCATGAAACCCCCCTTGTCCTAAATTTTATTCCCTCGCCACATTTAAGCTTGGTCCCACTCCATAACCCGTTCATTATATTTAATCCCCATTTATTCATTAAATAATTACAATTATTTGTAATTAACCCCCCGAGCCATGCAAATCTCTGCCCGTGTTCCCTCCGTGCATCTCCACCGCTAGACAGTTGTCCGATCTTCGACCCCCAGATCTAACGGCATGCATCCATATCGTGTTGATTCCCTTGCCTAACTTTACCCGCCCGAGAGCACGCGAAATTATTGGTTTTGCTTGGGCCCCTTTTGATTATGTGCTAGCTCCAGGTGAACTCGCGTGCTCTCCAAAAAATACCGCTCATCACTCAGAAGCAGTGTGATGGCCCCTAAAACCAACTCCCCGCCAAAAGCTGAAACCACCTAATGTTCATTATGAAATTCTGCGCCAAAGTCTAACCGCTGCCGGTTAAAAGGCCGAAGATGCTCATTTTCACCCTTTTCGATTATTCGCTCTGTGAAAGCTTCCTAAGTCTTCTTGCGCCACCCTGAGCCTCAGCAACCAAATTTGATAGCCAACTACCTCCCGAACATGCTCTGGACACCCAATTCAGCCATCCAGTGCACAATTGAAGCCATAGTACCCTCTGTAGCTATAATCTGTGCAAGCCCAATTCACACCTTTCCCCATAATATGGCTGCCCAGACCTCTTTGGATGTCAGACCTATGTCAACCCCTCACCTGGACATTGACCATTTAGCCCTAGCAGACATGGATTTCCAAATAGAAGACACTACAACTCCAGCCCACCTTATGAAGCTCCAATGTTGGAGTAAGGACAGATTTTTGAACCATGCAGATGACATCAACCTTTGGGAATCCCATTTACCCAAATACACATTCACAGAAGTTCAACCTTTCCCAGATATTGTACATTATTGTCATGCTTGTTATGTCCCTAGTTAATGGGCAATTTTTGCCTCAAATCAGCAGTTGTTATTCACTATTACACCTAAGTCAATCAACCAAATGCTACAAATCCAATCTAGCCCTAATCAGACTCCTCTATCCATTAGAAACCTATTGGACTTGTACCTCACATTAGACCATGTGAAAATCAAGCAAATCTTCCATAATTTTATCATTAAAGACCGCCATACTACTATAGATACCCCACCCTATGATACCACCATTTTCTCATAAACTGGCAGACACATAGTCACCATGCTCTCATGCATCCTAGGATACACATTAGATGAGCATGTGGATGAGTTCATCCTGGCCTTCTTGTCCATTTTCACTTCAGGAAATCCTCCTGCTATCATGTATGATTATGCTCAGTTCATTGAAGATAAAATGCATGATCAATTCACCAAACTGCCCACTAAAAGAGTTTTCAAATACTCTTCAGTGTTGTTTTTATGTTTCCATATTACCATGCAAATAAGTTCCCTGTGAGCATCCAGAAGTTGGACACTAGGGGAAAGGAGAGATCAGTGGTCTACTGGACACCCTTGGTCCAAAAGTTTTCCACAACATTCACCTACAAAGACTTCATATATTCCTTTGTATACCCTATCATGAACATGTTGAATTCTAATAATTAGCCTAGAATCAGCCAAGACATCAAGAGAATACTACAATTGGCAAAGAACAACAAGGTGGGAGACTGGTACCTCTCCCAGAACCACACTAAGATCAGAGTTTATGGCTACCAGTTATCCCCTTATAAATTACCAAAATGCCTCCTTATGAGGATATTTGCCCTTGAATATTTCAGACAAATCATCAATTCTGATGAGGTCCACTTCCTATCTGCGAGGAAGAAAACCTAGTTCAAGGTGAAAAACTAATTAGGCCCATTCATTTGTAGCAATAGAGACGCTATACCAGAGGTCGACAGGTTACTACAACAGATGAAATTCAGAAACAACTTCATATGGCAGTATGACCCTCATGGGGTCATAAACAAGTTGAGACTTAAGGTCAAATTGGGATCTTCATTTCACCACCCAAGACCAGACATTGAATAGTTTTCCAACCAATCTGAGTGGGTGGAAAACACATGGATTGATATGGACAACACAGTTGTGGATGTTGAGAATGCACTGATTGATTTAGAGAAACAATTTGACCATAGCTCTTTCCTACATGTTCCAGAAATAGGAAAAACAATGAATATTCATCCTGTGTTACAGACCCCAGCCAATGAGGAGAAGAATCCAAAGAGGAATAGGGAAGAGGCATCCAACTCTGCCATGGAGACTAGTGATGAGTTGTTTGAGCTAAGGAAAAACCCAAGTTGAATCTTGTGACAGAACAGGAGGAGAACATTGAATCAGTGGAAATGACTGACACTGAGACAATGGGGCAGAGAAGTAAAGAAACAGTTGCATCAGGTGAAACACATCAGCCATCAACCTCGAACACAGATGATAGAGAGACAACAGAGTATGGAGGTTTCTTCCTTTGTCAGGTCAGTTGACAGAGAAAAGGATATCAAAGATAGATTCAAAATAAATAAAGATGAGGAATGAAAATTTGAAAGCAGAGACATATGCCCAATACCTCAAGCTTACACCACCAAACTAGACCAGATTGATGTCAACCTTTGACATCAAAGCAGGCAAGATGCAAGTGTCATTTTTGCATCCCACGATACAACAACCAAAGACCTCGACAGACTACAAGAAGACTAATTTTGAGGTGTTGGCCAGAGATGTTCATACCATTGATCAGATAGAGTTCCATAAGCAGGTTGGAGAAATGATTTACTCCACCCTCACAGCAAAGGCCACGGATGCCTTTAAGTTACAAGATTCATTGGAAAATGTGACATCCCAATACAAATTGGAGAAGGCGTCCTCATAGGCCAAAGACAACAAAATAAAGTCCTTGGAGGACTTGGTCATTGAACTCGTCCATGATCCAAGTGACATTAAGGTTACTGAACAGTTGATCAAGAAGAAGAATGAGGACATAGCATCCCTCAAGAAATAGCTTAAGCTACCTCATTCACATCACCCACAAACAAAAGAGGTCCTGGAAAGTCAGACCATTCATGAAGAGATGATGGACCTAGTGCTGCCACTGAATTATCACTTAAATGAGATGGAGAAACAACTAGATAACTTGATGCAACTCAAACAAGCTAGTATTGATAATGATTTTGCACTTGTCATTCCAACAGTTACCACTGTTGTACCTTCTACTTTGGCAGCATCCTCAGCTCCCACTGCTCCAATGGATATTGCACTACCAACATCTACACCAACTACATCAGAAATAGGATCAATAGCAACAGGCTCCACAGGTGATGAAGCAAATAGGCTGGTCAAAGCAATGGAAGAAATTTCCATTCAGACCACTAAGATGAACAGACTTAAGGAGAAAGTCACCAAACTGGAAACATATTACAAATTGGCCCAAATCATGCACAGAGAAGAACAACAGAAGGCCATAAGGATGATTGAAAGAATCAAAATCCTGGAGAAAGAGCTGACACTAAATGAACCTCTCGGTCAGGCTAAGGAACAACTATGGGCCAATATCATTGACTCTATCAATGATATTTGGTCATCCATTCAGGTTATTTTTGAATAGATTAATTTGATAAAGCAGGCTACATAATCCATTCCAAGAGGCAAATAAGAACTTGGAGGTATGCCAAAGGAGGCAACAAGGATCATTCATTTCCTCAACTCCAAGAACAAGTATAAGCTACAAAAACTAGAGATACCTGACAGGACAAGTACAATTTTGGAAGTTAAAGGAGTCCTCACTAAGAGGAATTTGATGTTGAACTTGGAGGATAAGTGTCAAACCATGCAATTGACCATTGACAGGTTCATGGTTAAGTTCGAAATTTTGAGGCAAAAGGGATTACCAAATCCCTTAGTTATAAATGATAAGCTAATGACACTGGAAGATTACAATAAGAAGCTTAGGGAAGTGGCCAGAGATCAGGTAAACACTTCATCCATGAAGGGCATACAAACGGGCAAAGCATTGTATCAAACATCTGAAAACTTGTTTTACCTCTAGCATGAGGTAAAACACCTTTTTGTGAATAAGCCTACTTTTTCCAAATACACAGAGGCAGATGAGATATACCAAAAATTCTCAATATTCAATTACCAGATGCCGAGACATGGGAAAAACTTAATGATTTACTGTAGGAAATACACAAGAAAAATATAAATGTACAGTAAAAATTAAAAGAGCACAGTAAAAGGGTATTGACAAGACAGCAAGGTCAAATAATATAAGATGAAAGTGTATTAGATGAAAGGTCATAAGTAAATATGACACCCATCGTGAAGACCAAACAGCCAAGAAGCTTAAAGGGCGAAATATCAAAGACTAAAAGACAACAGAACCTAAATAACAGGGACAACAAATAGCAGTTCAATAGCTATCTCTATCTTCTTGCATGAAGATATTTCCTTTTCCTACATTAGTTCTCAATGTAGTTTGAGATATTTTGTAAGTTCTTTTTGTATAAATACTTCCTAGTTCGAAGTATTGAGGGTGGATTGCTATACATTTGTAGAGTTATTTTGATCTTAAAACTAAGGGTGATTATACCAACTTTCAAGTCAACAAACTGGAGCAAGTAATAAAAAGATTGCACTAGAGGATTCATGAGATGAGCTATTGCAGTGAAGTATCTTCTCTGTCTGATTTTGTTACCTTCTTATGTGTTTCATAAACTTAATTGTTTTCTAAATTTGAATGAATTAACTGGAAATTAACTCATAATTTGTTTAAGTACACTTTGTTTTGCATAGTTAGTCAGTTATATGTTTTCCTCTGATACCAGGATTTGAGAACCCTTAATTACTCACCCATCCTGGTTGACCTCTTTCATTGCTCTTCATGATTCGGCCTAGGGAACCCTTGATTCGTCTCTGGATCCGATTGGAAACCCTTTCACCTTCAATCCTTTGAGATATGTAGTAACTCCTATATCTTTCCCTCTAGACACTGTTTTTAGAACTTAATCCAGTCTTGTTTGTCTGACATTTGACCCCATATCCCAATGGTAAAAGACAACCCTTTTAATCTAAGTAAGTGATCCCACCACCCAAATCCAAATCAAAACCCAAGTGCAAACATAACTAGGCTAAAATTAATTAACTAAAACAAAGTTAAATCATAAAGAGAGAGCCCTCTTTGAGATTAGGAAGGCTAGGTCATGATCTCCAAAAGTGGTTTGTGGTTACCTCTATCATTTCTATTTCTGACAACTTTGAAGAAATTTTGGAGTGATAACATCATTGGCGACCATATTGGGGACTTCGACCCTCAATCTTATAAAACTTTAAGGAAACCTTAAATTTAATGTTAAGCCCCTTAAGGTCATTTTCAAAAAGTTGTTCTCGAAAAGTTTCATAAAAAATAGTTTAAAAGGTTAAAATTTTGGCTCCCAAAAGACTCACTATACCAAGGCAAATCTAGATCCAAACCCTGCAACCATAGTTGATGACCCAGACAAAATTTTAAGAAAACCTAAAAAGGAACAAACTCAAGAAAGTAGTAGCCAGTTAGTTTAGGCAAATTCACTCCCCGAGGAGTTGTCAAATTTAGAGGAAATCCCTTTTGATTTGTCATTTGACCTCTCATTATTCAGAACTAAAACAGAGAATGCCATCCATGAAATAGTGTTAGACCCTTAGTTTACTCAACTCATTGAATCAAAGAGGGTGATTATTCATCTAGATTTAGATAAATTTGTCTTGGATTCTTTTGACAAGTTAGAAGCTTTGACCTCTATATTAATAAGCAATATAGATGATGCTTACCTTCAACAATCTATTGAGCTAACTGCCCTTAATGCTACCGCCTCTGTAATTTCTACACAATTTTCACTCACTGTAAATACACATTCATTTACCACCACTTCACCTATAGTAACCACCACAATCCATTCCCCTAAACCAATTATTCATCAACCATCCTCACCATCATCTAGTTCATCTCCATCCAGTTCAAGCCCTTCCTCAACTACCAGCTCCTTACCCCCTAGTCAAGCCAAAATCCAAGCCATGGTAGACTGATATGCACCTCTAGTTTTACCTGCACAACTTGATGCCACGCCCCAAGATTATCAAAGCAAAATCTTTTTGTTTGATGCTACTGGTCAGTACACTGCCGAACAACATGTGAACAAAATGACTGACTATTTTGAGTTGCATGAGATAGATGAATCAGATGTCCAAATGAGGTTGTTTGCCCAAACATTAACTGGGGATGTCAAGAAATGGTTCAAAGATTTATCGGACCACCATATTGTAGACTTAGCTAATTTTCATAGATTATTCATTGATGGATGGGAGAGAAAGAAAAACTCGCTGCAAATACTTTCTGAATATGACAACATTAGAAGAGCTCCTAATGAGTCAGCCCAGGCTTATTGTAGTAGGTTCAATAATATCTACAATGCAATCCCATCTAATAATAAGCCTCCACCTGACCTAGCATTAATAAAATTCCCTGATGGTTTTGACACTGACATGTCGTACCAGTTAAGGGAAAGAAACCCTGAAACATTGGAACAAATGCAAAGGAATGTTGTTAGTGTAGAGGCCAACCTATTAGCCAAGAAAGCCAGAATGAGAAATGAAAAGAGAGTTGTAATTAAAGAGGAAACCTCCAATTCTGATGGAAGGATAGATAGTTTAGCCAAGAGTGTAGAGAGAATAATGGATAGATTAGAAAACATGGAAAGGAAAACTCAATGGGAGAATCAACAATCACCCCCAATAAGAAACCCCAATTTTAGGAAGAACCCTAACACTGGAAAGAATGCTATACCAGATTAGCAGATTAGTCCCCCCTTCCAAGAGAACTATGTTGAGGGTCCACAGAGCCAAGAAGGAGAGGATGACACCCAGATAAACTTACTAGAAATCAAAGACGAAGATGTTGTTTTTCTTACTTAGGAAGAATAGGAGTTGTACATGCTGCAACAGTTGCAGTTAGAATCTGGTGAATCCTTTGACTTTAAACAAGGATATGAGTCAGCTATATATGAGTTACACAAAAAATATATCTTATGAAGTAAAAAGAACAATGAATCTCCCATTAAGATATCAATCCAGACCCAGACTAAGAAAATAACAGAAGATCCTGTCACTAAAATCTTACAAATCCTCCCTAGGGGAACATCAGAGATTTCTACCCCAAAAATTGTAGATATAACCTCCACTGAAACTCAAACTGAAACAATTATTGAAATCAATCCAAACAAGAGAAATCAAGGCAAAACAGTTGAAACACAGACTAAAATGCCAAGTATTGAAAAACAAGATAAAAACACACAGACTAC
The DNA here is from genome assembly GCA_000404065.3 of Pinus taeda. Classification (NCBI taxonomy): domain Eukaryota; kingdom Viridiplantae; phylum Streptophyta; class Pinopsida; order Pinales; family Pinaceae; genus Pinus; species Pinus taeda. The sequence goes on from APFE031660724.1 coordinate 61,216, forward strand.
ATTTGTTAAGGAAGATATCATCCAAACAAACAAAACTCAGCTCCCTTTCAACATCAAAACTAAAACAAAAAAATTAAAGATACCAGTTCCTTTGACCAAATTAGTAAAGGGTGAATCCTATAGATCACAAATAACTGAAACTTTAAATATAGGAGAGGGAGAAGATGCTGTTAATTTGAATGATGATCAACCTGAATTATTGTTTGGTCCTGAGGTGAATGGTACTCATCAGCAAGGGGGAATCTCTCCTTTCTACATTAGCCTAAACATTCATGACAAAATATCACATAATGCTATGTTAGACTTAGGGGCATCCCATAATTTGATGCCAAAAGCAATCATGGAGAGACTGAACTTAGACATCACCAGACCATATAAGGGCTTGTTTTCCTTTTACTCTAGCCAAGTTAAATGCAATGGTTTGGTCAAGGATTTATGTGTAACTCTAGTCTAATGCCCAGAGAAAAGTATTATAATGGACATAGTAGTTGCAGACATCCCACCCAAATATGGAATGTTGTTATCTCGCTCATGGGGAGCAAAATTGCGAGGATCCTTGCAGTTAGATATGTCTTATGCCACCATATCTATTTTTGGCCAACAAAGGAAACTATATAGAGAGACCTTGATGAAATACATGGTGAGTAGTGTTGAAAAACCATAAAACTTTTCCATATACTCCATGCATTCCGATATGGACTCTTTCATCTTGTACAATTCAGAACATGACAATAATCAAATCATAGCTAAAGAACTGAAATGCAAAACAACTGATAATGAGAACATTTTTCGTGAGTCCCTATGGCATCTAGAATTTGATGGATCCGTGAATAGGTTAGGGGCTGGTGCAGGAGTATGGATCCATAATATGGAGAATAATCATTCTGAGGGACATGCATTCAGATTAAACTTCAAGTGTACAAACAACATGGCAGAGTATGAAGCCCTAATCTTAGGGTTACAAATGGTCAGAAAACTTGGAGCCAAAAGAGTTTCTATACTTGGAGACTCAAAACTTATTATTAAACAAATTAATGGTGAATACTCTATAAAAAATCCCAGGCTTAGTTAATACAGGGAGATTGTCCTAGATTTGATTAAAGACCTCCTGGAAACAAAATTTTTTGCCATTCCTAGAAAACAAAACATGCAAGCCCATAGTCTTACCACTTTTGCTAGTACCTGCAAAGTTCCCTTTCAACCCAACCATCAGTACAATGCAAAAGTGAGACATAAGCATGTTATTCCAGATAACTTGAAGTATTGACAGATTTTCGCCCAGGATTCTTAGATTTATAACTTCAAGAATGCTGAAGGTAAGTTTTAGAATTGTAAAATAGATACATATTGTACAATAAAAAATAACATAGATAGTGACAAAGATAGTGGAATAGATGTAAATATTTTAGATATAGGTAAACCCACTAAATTCACTAAAGTAGAAATAGATAGCTTAGAAAATGTAAAGATAGAAGAGATAATGAATGATGATCCTGAAATTCTAAACCTTAAAAATAATTTTTTGCCTGAGGGATTAGTCCCATTAGAAGATTTGTTTGACTCAAACGATGTAGCTAGAAACCAAAAATGGAACCTTTAAGACTAGACATAGAAGAATGTAACATAGGAACTGAGGAAAAACCAAAACTCATTAAAATATCAAAAGCCTTACCTCCACAGGAAAAGGTTAAATACATAAATCTATTTAAAGAGTTCCAAGATGTTTTTGCTTGGAGTTATGAAGACCTGAAGTCTTATGACACCAACATAATTCAACGCAAAATACCTCTCAAAGAAGATCATAAACCTTTCAAATAGAAAATTAGGAGAATTAACCTAGTTCTTATGCCATCTATTGAGAAAGAAGTTAAAAGAATGTATGATGCCCAAATCATAGCTCCCATTAGATATTCAGATTGGATTTCAAACTTAGTCACTACTAGGAAAAAGACTAGAGAAATCAGACTTTGTGTTGATTTCAAAAATTTAAACAAGGTCTCATTAAATGACAACTATCCTCTACCAAAAATGGACCATATCCTTCAGAGGGTAGTAGGCTCATCCAAAATTTCACTTCTTGATGATTTTTTTGGATATAATCAGATCTTAGTTCAACCAGAGGACCAAGCCAAAACTACATTTACTACTTCATGGGGTACCTTCATGTATTTGAAGATGCCTTTTGGATTAATGAATGCAGAAGAAACATTTCAGAGAGATATGGATATAGATTTTTCCAAAGATATCCATGAATTCCTAGTGGTATACCAAGATGACATCAATGTCTTCTCTAAATCTGATAATGAACACCTAGACCACTTGAGAAGAGTTTTCATCAAATGTAGGAAACTTGGGATTTCTTTAAATCCCAAAAATACACTCTTTGGTTTAGAAGAGGGTAAATTGTTGGGACATATAATATCCAAAGATGGAATTAGAATAGATCCTGCTAGAATAGAGGCCATTTTGACCATTGCCCGTCCTAGAAACATTAAAGAGTTACAGTCATTTTTAGGCAAGATAATTTTTTTCTCAGGAGATTCATTTCAAATTTAGCATAATTAATTAGAGAACTAAATAACATGTTGAGAAATGACTCAACACTTAAATGGATAGTGGAGGCCAAACAGTCCTTTGAAGCCATCAAGGAAGCCTTAACCAAAACTCTAGTCCTTATAAGTCCTGATTTTCAGAAAGACTCTATAAAATTTTTTTTTCTTCAAAACACACCATTGGAGCAATCTTTCTACAAAAGAACGACCAAGGATATGAACAACCAATTGCATTTTTCAGTAAATCCTTAAGAGATGCCACACTCAAATACAATATTATGGAAAAACAAGCATTAGCTTTAGTAAAGGCCATCAAAGATTTCAGAGTTTATATTCTGTATTCTCACATCATTGCTTATGTTCCAAACTCAGTAGTTAAGGACATTTTGACACAAAATGGACCTAAAGGAAAGAGAGGCAAATGGATTGCCACTATATTGGAATATGGCATAGAAATAAAGCTTAATAAACTTATCAAAGGCCAAAGTTTATCCAAACTGATGGTTGAATCAAATTGTCAGGCCCTAGATATTAATTTCGTTGGTGCCCTTGATGATCAGGAAGAGATGGTGACTCCACGGATCAGTGAACCTTTTACTGATTCACCTTGGTATGCAGATATCATATTTGTGTTACTAAACTTACAAGCTCCTCCTGGTTTAACAAGAACTAAAGCTAGATTTTTGAAAATGAAGTCATTAAAGTATTGTATCATAGATAATGCTTTGTTTTGGAAAGACATTAGTGGTATTCTTTTAAATTGTTTATTGAAAGATGAAGTTGATAAAATTATGCAAGAATTTCATGCAGGGGATTGTGGAGGACACTTGTATTGGAAAATTACCACTGACAAAATCCTGAGGCCTAGTTTCTACTAACCCACTCTTTTTGTAGATGTTAAGAAACATGCGACCTCTTGTCATAAGTGCCAGATATTTGAGGAAAAGAGAAAAATTTTACCCTTGCATCTTAAACCAATCTCCCCTGAAATGCCATTTCAACAATGGGGGTTAGACTTCATTGGAGAAATACACCCAGCCTCCTCAGCCTAGCATAAGTGGATTTTGACAGCCACTGATTATTTTACCAAATGGATAGAAGCCATCCCTTCTAGACAAGACACAGACATTGTGATTATCTCCTTCCTAGAAAATAATATCCTATCAAGATTTGGATGCCCCCAAAAGATCATTACTGATAATGCATCTGCCTTTAAATCTAAGAAAATGATAGACTTTTGTAACAAATACCACATCACCCTTGGAAACTCCACTTCCTATTACCCTCAAGGTAATGGACTTGCAGAATCCTCTAACAAAATCCTGGTCAATATCATTAAGAAATTACTGGAAGATAACAAAAAGACATGGAACAAAAAGTTGGTCAATGCCTTATGGGCAGATAGACTAACTACAAAGAAGTCCATTGGCACATCTCCCTATCAGTTAGTATATGGGATGGATGATGTTTTTCCATCCTCTTTGGGAGTGCCAGTGATGAAGATCATCCAGGAGTTGCAGGTAGAACCAAATGATATCGAGAGAAGGATAAATCAGACCATATACCTACAACAGACCAGAGAAGAAGTATATGTAAAATAACAAGTAATCCAGGACAAAATAAAAAAGGTATTTGATAAAAAGACCAAAGTAGATGATTTTTACATAGGTGATAAAGCTCTTAAGTGGGATTCAAGAAGAGAAGACAAAGGCAAACATGGCAAATTTGACTTCTTACGGCAAGGGCCTTATGTCATTTATGGTTACAAGGGTAACAATGATTTTTTCTTGAGAGAAAGATCGATCAGATCTACCAGGAGGACCTGTCAATGGTAGAATGCTGAAGCATTACTTTTCCACTGATTAAGAATAGTTCACTTTACTTTACATCATTGTACATAACATTGCAAAGTGCAGATTGGGTTGGATGGTGATATTTTGAAGTTGAAGCCCGGAGAGAAGGCCCTGAGCTTTGAAGAGTTCACCATCATAAGTATCAATAAGGCAGAAATCATAGAAGAATAGTTTACAAGGTAATTTCAGTTCCAATTCAAAGGCTATTTATCTTTAGAGTTCTTGACATTTCACCAGGAAATGCCATCCCCATGTGGTGCCACTATTATGGTCCTATATTAATAGGATTCATAATTTTGAATTGGTTGTGGTTGATCTTGTAATATTGTACATACCTTTACTTTTCTGCAAATGTTTTCCATATTAAAAATTAAAAAATGTAAAGAGGGTATGTCCTAAAAGAAATATCAAAGGAAAAAAAGAATAAGAGAGGATATAAAAAAAGTGAAAATATATCAACCCCAAACAAAAATAGATCATGAAAGTGTGCAAGTCCAAGTGCCACTACTTTTTACTTTAGTAAGAAAAATAATGGTTGTGTGCAACTTTTCAGAAATGCCACAACCCATGATAGTCAAACTATTTAATCTTGACCACTTCATGCTTTAAATTTAACCTCCCTACACTCCCTAAAATCTATCCCTACCCCCCATAATTTTCCCAAGAATTTAGAGACCCTAAAACCCCTTCATCTCCCTTAATTTCATAAACTTCTCAAATCCCCTGTTTTTCCCTACACCAAACCATAATTTCCCTTCCCATTGAGCTAGGGTTTTCTATGGATTATGAGAATAATGAGCAAAGGAAGCATAAAGGATGCCAAGGACAAGTGGTCTCAAGATTCAAAAATATCAAGAGAGCGAGCCATCTCCTCCACTAGGTCAAAGGGACATTGACAAATCATTTGCTGCACATAGTGACAATTTTGCTTCAAAATATGTTTTTGTCCAAATGGAGATGAATTTTACAAAAGTGAAAGATTTTTTTCAATGATAGGCAAAGGAACAAAAAAATCCTTCATTTTATGCACAGGTATTGTGATTTGGGAGGAATGTCGAAAATATAGTTGCTGCACTTTTGGAGTGGTCTTGGAAGATCGAATTTTTAGGTGTCTTAGAGCAGGTGTTTATAGTTCTTAATGACTCTATTGTGTAGCAAACATCCCTATATTTACAGCCATACCACTTGCAGCACAAAAATCCTCATGGAAGGCCTCCAAATCACTCTCCAAACTTTTCGATGCCCTTTTTCCATGAACACACTGTGCTTTTGCAATTTTTAGTGATAAACTTCAAACTTGGATTCTGAACCAATGGGAAAGTATTTTGAAAACGGGGGGAGGTCTTTGTTCATAACATACCAAAGAAAAAAAACCCCCCTATTTTTTGTGAAAATTATTATGGTTAGAGATATATGGCTCCATCTTTGAGCCCTAATTTTGTAGAAAAGCCATAATTTTTGGTAATTTTTGAGACAGTCACTAGGTCAAAAACGTAGCATGCCCCACACAATGCTTTTGATGGGGAGATATAAATGGAATTTTGTTTGCATATTTGGATTACTTATCACTTATACATCACTTCTAGCCCTTGGGAGAAAAATTTCAGCAGGTTGTGGTAGGCAGAAAAGGCCAAAAACTACTAAAACATCACCTCTCTTCCGTCTTTTTGAAGAGCTTGCTATGCTTTTGGAGTACCTCTGGGAGAATAAAGTTTTGGAGGGCTAGGAGAAACCTTTTTTAGTTTTTGAATATTAAATCATGTAACAGACATCCACATCTTTTCAATGAGCCATTAAGATTAAAATTTTGACCACGAGAAGGCCTCCAAAAATCAATTCTCCCAAATTTATTGCACTTTTTCCTAGCACACTGCGCTTTTGCCTGTAATTACATTTTCTCAGTTTTATTAGCCAGATTCGAGTTTTTATGATGTAATTACTTGAATTTTATGTAATTATGATGTAATGTAAGGTAAATAATCTTGTTAAATTGTTTTTATGTAAATTTAGGCCTCATTTATGAGGGCAATTCAGTCAAAGTTTAAATGGAGGATTTGTTTTAACCTCCCTAGACATTAGGGTTTTGTTTGAACACCTAATGTAATCAGTTTCTAAACTGGAGGATTTGACCCTGAGAGAGTGGAAGACGATTTTTAATCTATATGTATCTAGTTTTCAGTCATAGAACAGGTTGTACATCAATAAGTAGAATTCTTGGAGCTTGTACTTCATCACTTTTACAGAAATTCAAAGGATAGTTCCAACTATTATTCAGGAATTCTTGTGTTGTGATTTTGTGATAGTTTTTTCTCTCATATATAGTGTTATATGAAATATAATTCCATTCTCTTTTCATGCTTATGCTTTTCAATGATTTTCCTTTAAGGTTATAAACACAATTCTTAGTCTTAAGCTCTGTTTTGTTAGGAATTTTATGTTTATGTCACTTGTCTTTTGATAAATAAATTCATGCTTGCCATGCTCATTTTGATATCTGCATTTCCACCCTACACTACATTGACAAAACCCTAAAGTGTTACAAAATAATTCCTACCTTTCTCTTGTATATCTCTTGCAGCATAACCCTTTGATCCTTTAACCTAGTTCCCTGATTTTCCCTCCTGATCTAGGAAAAACCCTAAACTATTCAAAACCCTAGTTGAACATATTTACCCTAACATATTTTTTCCGTTACAGTCATCATTGGATGTGAATTCATAGAGAGATCCCTCTCTAGTTTAGTAGGGCTAGCTGTTGAACCCTAAGTGGTTTGAGATTACCTCCTTCAATCTCCCTTCTCAGCCTTGGGATATTGTGGAGGATAACAAAGTAGATGGTGTTGTCATGACTATCATAGGTCTTTGTGAAGAAGTTTAGGAAGTTGATATTGTTCATAAAATATTGAGATCACTTCCCTTAAAGTTCAGTCCTAAAGTATCAGCCATTGAAGGGATATCTAACATGAAAAATTTAAATATGGATGCCCTTCATGGAACTATTATTGCATATGAACTAAGGATATAAAAGGAGAAGAAAAGATCCAGAGAAGTTGCATTCAGAGCAGTAAAGGAAGGAAGGAAGCATGGGAAGAAAGTGAAATTAAGAGGAAGCCAAATTCGTCAGAAAGCTAAAGAAGGGAACTAAAAAGTTTAAATGTAGGCTTCCATTTAAATGTTTTACATATGGAAAAATAAGACTATATGCTTCTAAATGTCCTTATACAAAAAGGAATGATAGTGATGAAGAACTAAATTCAAATCTAATAATTTTAAAAGAAGATGAAATGCCAAAAAGAGAAGCTTGTACTCCAAAGAGGACATTAATAATGAAATCAATGGAGGCCTGTCTAATGATGAAAGAGGAGAGATATTTTTCATAGTTGAGGAAGAAATTGAAGAAGAAGTAGACTATGAAGGAGAACCCATAACTGCATTGGAAGAACTAAAATCTCTAGGAAATATGGTAGATCAACTAGAACAAAAATTGCAAGAATATTAAGATAAATACCATGATGTAGATTTTGTCATCTCTCTCAAAATTGAACTACAAGAAACTAATAGGATAAAGAATATTATATCAAATAAGTTGATGGAAAAGGAAGAAATTTGTGAAAAAAAGGAAGAATTTTTTTCTCTTTTAAAAGGAATAAAATACCTTGAAGCTCCTTAAAGGTTCTGAGTCGTTAGATCATGCACTCAACCTGCATAGATATACCCTCATTAAAACAACTCTTGGCTATCAAGAAGATCACAATACATCCAAAATGAAGCACCCTCAAGGAAACTAAATAGAGAACCGCCTAAGAATACTTTCATAAGATCCATTATCAATACAATTGAAGACTTCAATCAAGTAAAGGACCATCCTAAGATATTTTCTTCTCAAGAGACACTAAAAAATGAATCAATGAGAAATAGGATACAACTAGCTCAAGCAAAGTAAGAAACTAGGATATGAGTATAAGGACCACGATGATAGAAAATATTATCAAGGAATCTACAAGCATCAGTGGAATAGGAGTCAAAGATCGGAAAAGATATGAATCTCTTCCAAGGAAAAACTAGGTATCATATCCACGGTCAAAACTCCACAATACCAACAATATCCTCCCTACTTCGGGATCTAGAGATCATCACAGGTAGGCTAAATGTCCTCCCAAGAATCTTGTTGCCCCAAGATGCTTTCATCTCTCCCTAACTAAATCAGATGTATCCACCAGTCCAAGCATGCTTCCAAAATGTTCAATCATCATATGGAGAGATTTACCTGTACAATCATTGTTGGCTTATTGGGCCTTGACCCAGGTTCGAAAGAGTTTTAGCCAAACAAATCCCATACTACTAGCCCTTTCGGCGACAATCCGCGGAGCGTAGACTGAAGTCTCACCCGAGGCAATATGGGAGGGTGCTAGAACCAGGTTTCCACACCCTAGGGATGTCTTGATGAGTTCTGGAGGATTCGCAACCCACTCTACGCACTTATGCTATTCCGCGCAGTTGTCTGGCCTTCACGAAGATCTACGAAAGGGTGTCTTAGATCCTTAGTATTATTGCAATTATTATAGATCTGAATTATTCTTTAAGGTTTTTAAGCGAACATTTAACATTTAAACCTAGTGCGTGCAATCATAAATCTTAAATATATAAAATCATAACATAAGCATAAACATTCAGATCTGTGATCAGATACATGATAATTCAGAAACACTTATCTTTATTAATCTTCCGTTCAGTACAATCCACTATTCACCCTACACACATAGCTGCAGGGATCCACGCACACAGCTGTGGACTCTACCAGGCCTATGTGCGCACAGCTGCAGAGCCTACTCTGACCTCTACCCACGACTCAGACTTCCAGACTCAGAGCACTCTTGCTTTCACAAACCCATACACTTTAGATCTTCATTACCATTATCATCCAAAAACTATCTTCTAAACCTAGAGCCTTTCTCTATTTATACATTTCCATGGTCCGCAGACCATGGGCAAGACAACACATTCTGAATTAACCTATAACATTTTAGGGTAGACTACCCTTGGACTTTACCCCATTACAATTCGCGCTCCACACACTTCGCGAAACCTTTACCATACTTTACCCAAAATTGCGGGCTTTGAGCCCCAAAACCGTTATGTCGAGGGTCCACTACCCAACAAGCCCCCAACACAATCATCGTGACTCGTCCCAAGTCACTCGTCGGTGTAGCTAGATGCACGGCCAAGGCTTCACGGTTCACCATCCCCGTTAGTGACATACTGCACCTCGTCATTCCATCCTTGCTTCTTGTGCGCTTCTTCAAGCTCCTACTCCATTTCCCCTACTAGTTCATTGAACCGATGATGCTCATTCTTCTCTGCTTGGTTAACACAAAGTAGATCCTCCTAGGATGTTAGCTCTAGATAAGACGCCAAAGCCATAAACTCTTCATGTAGATACATCAAGTTTGCACTTTCTGGTCTTGTATACTCAATGTCTGTTGCACCTTGTGTTGCAAGTTTGCAAGAAAGATGTTGCTGTCCGCAAGATCCCAATCTTCAAGGCTTGTCAGAGATGAACTTGTAAGCATAATTCCATCATTTGTCTTAGAATCCATCAGCTTTCCTGGAACTTTCGTAGATTTCTTGTCAAAATGTGGTTTATGGAGCGGCATCCGAACTGGTCCTACTACTTGTCTGACATTTTCCAGTACATCTCCCACCATTGGTGTCCTCTTCGCATGGTTCGGATCTCATCATCTGGATGTTTTGCATCAGGGTGGGCTGCATCACCCCTTTTTTGCGCATTTGTGCGATCACCATCAGACAATTTATCATTTCATGATCAAATTCTTCACAGTATGGGCAACTTATTCTGGTCAGATTTGTACAGTGGTGTGCGTAGTGCCCAGGTCCTCCACAGTTGTAGCAAATTAACTATCCGTGCCCTTGTCTTGGTCACATCCCTGCTCGTCCTTGACCGCACCCTTGGAAGCCACCCCGCGCTATTGCTGCCGCTGGATTAGGCCCTCATGTTTCCATCTACACTTGATAGGCTGGAGTTCTATCCATAATTATTTCATAACTTCGACACGTTCGCTCATCATGACCCACTGATCTACAAAAATTATAGTACAACTGTTGTAGAGTCTGGGTATATTTATGCAATAGGTGATAGTTGTCCATTGCATGCTTTCCTCTTACTTGACAAATCACGCACTAGAGAGCAGCGGACGCGCTAAAACCAGCCAACGCCTCTAGTCTCAATGGCATCGGTGCCCCTCCTGCTGAATAGCTTGTGAATACAGGACAATGATCATTATCATGAACCTGGCCCTTACATTTTATACACCACACTTCCTCGCGCACTTCTAGCCGTGGCACCCTATCCTTCTTTAAACTCTACATCTCTAAACATAGGTTTTGTAGTTGCGCGTGGATTTGTAGGACTCCCAACCCTGGATCTTGTATCGGTGTTTCGTGTAACCTCATCGCCATTTCCAATGCCTTTGCCTGGGTTGAGAGCTTCTGTTGTGACAGTGTTGTCCTCAGCTGTGGTGTTAACGACGCCACAAACCACACGCGATGTTGTGCATCCATCAGCATCATGTTAGCCTCGCGGATCATATCATTCAACCTTTGATCTAGATCCTAGAGCATTTCACTTGGAAGCATCGCGATCCCCTTGAATCCTATAATCGACTGCATCTTCGATTTCAGTCAACTAAACTCTCTGTTCAATGAATTTTGGATTTCTACTATTCTAGCATTCGAGTGATCATTTAAGTGTTTGATATACCAAGTCAGCATGCGATCCTACAGCGCACTTACCAATGTGGCGTTTTTAATGTTATCATTCGTAACCCCGTGCGCTTCCCATACTGCTTTCACTACAAATCAGAACTGATCGGGATTTTCGTTTCTGACTCCTTTGAATACAGGCAACTTGACCTTGTTCACCATGCTAAATCACACTCCATGGAGAGACCTATGCACACTCTTCCTCACTCATTCGCGGTGGTGAAATTAACCCTTCGATCCTTTCAAATCTCCTTTTGCTCGCGATCTTTCGAGAAAACGTCTTTTGGCTTCGATGTAGCTAACAGTTGTGTCTATCACAAGTTCAGTGATAAACCGTCTGATCCCACCAATCTTCAACTTCTTTCTTCGTAGGCTTCCAGCATCCCGACATCAGACTTCCCTTAGGCAGATCCCGGTCCCAACAACGGAACCATTTGTTGGCTTATTGGGCCCTGACCCAAGTCCAGAAGAGTTTTAGCCAAACAAATCCCATACTACCAACCCTTTTGGTGACAATCTGTGGAGCGTTGACTAAAGTCTCACCTGACCCGGTATGGGAGGGTGCTGGAACCAGGTTTCCACACCCTAGGGGTGTCTTGATGAGGTCTGGAGGATTCACAACCCAATCTATGGAGTTATGCTATTATGCGCAGTTTTCTGGCCTTCGCCAAGATCTGTGAAAGGGTGTCTTAGATCCTTGGTCTTGTTGTAGTTATTATAGATCTGATTTATTCTTTAAGGTCTTTAAGCGAACATTTAACATTTAAACCCAGTGTGCACAATCATAAATCTTAAATATATAAAATCATAACATAAGCATAAACATTCAAATCTGCGATCAGATAAACGATAATTCAGAAACACTTATCTTTATTAATCTTTCGTTCAGTACAATCCACTTTCCACCCTACGCACACAGCTATAGGGGTCCGCGCACATAGCTGTGGACTCTACCAGGCCTCTATGCACACAGCTACAGAGCCTACTCTGACCTCTACCCACGACTCAGACTTCCAGACTCAGAGCACTCTTGCTTTCACAAACCCATACACTTTAGATCTTCATTACCATTATCATCCAAAAATTGTCTTCTAAACCTAGAGCCTTGCTCTATTTATACATTTCCATGGTCTGTGGACCATGGGCAAGTCGACACATTCTAGATTAACCTATAACATTTTAGGGCAGACTACCCTTGGACTTTACCCCATTACAATTCGTGTTCTCCGCACTTCGTGAAACCTTTACCATACTTTACCCAAAACTGCGAGCTTTGAGCCCCAAAACTGTTACGCGGGGGGTCCGCTACCCAACAAGCACAACCCCAATTAGTAATGATCTTTACATATATATAACAAACTGTTTGGGTTCTCAATTATTTTGATGCTACTTAGATCACCATATTATCCAAACACATCTAGAAACTCAGCCTCAATATTTCTCAACACAACCAAGTATTTGTAAGAACATCCATTTGTAGTATTTTATCCATTCTTTCTTCAATATTTTCATTATATCTATCACAATATGCCCTCCCTCTTAACTGGGGAGATATATACTTTCTTTAATCAAGCTTCCTCTCATCTAGAGACAAGTCCTTTAATAACTTTATTCTTCCAGCCATATAGACTCTTTCTTTTGCATCATCAAAGAATTTAACCTTCTAGAACATCATTTCTTCTATCTTAACTTGTTACCAAGGTCATGTATCAATCATTTTTAATGTTACGAGGGTTCTTACAACTCCATCTTTCCATCATGTTCATCATTGTTATCAAGTCATCTTTCAATATCTTCAAGATTAACATATTCAACATTTTGAAGATTGTGTACTTGCAAATTTTAAATAACAAGTACACCCAAGTACAAACAGAAGCATGAAGTTATTTTTATCAAAATAAGGTTAGCATTCCATTAAAATGGAAGCATAGAACAATCAAGATTTGGATATCTAAACCTAGATAGGTTCACAATCAATAAGGGCTACACATTTTATATTCTAGACCTCGACAATTTTGTCACAAACCCTTGATTCCATCGTCGAATCTTAAAGCCTTAGATATCAGCAAATAATCCAATCATAGAATTTTACATCTGGGGTTTAAATATTATGTCCTAGAATTTCATGTCAAACTCTACTAGGATTTTGTTACAAACCCTAAATTTCATCAATAAAGCTAAATCATGTATATTAACAATCAAGTTAGCATTCTAGAATTTCATATCTAGGGTTTCATTAATATTTTTGTATATCAATCTATTATTAGGGTTTTTATCATAAACCCTGGGTACAAATAAAAAAATAATGTTAGATATACAATAATTTGACCAAGCTATCATTTCAAGCATATAGAAACACATACACCTAGGGTTTCAATTCGTAGAATCTTTCATTAATTGTTTCAAGGGTTCCATCATAAAACTTAATTCACCAAACCCTAAAAATATAGGGTTTCATAGACATCAAAAGAAGACCCTAAAATGGTAGGATTTCATTATTAACATACCCTAAGCACCAAAAGCCAAGGGTTTTACAGTGAACCCTAAAATTTAGGGTTCACCAAAATGAACAAATGGTAAGAGATAGTATGACAAGGGCAATTTTAATCAAGTGATGAATCACCTTAACAAGAATCTTTATGATTCAAAACATTAAACATAAGAAAGTTAGTGTTACACGGAAAATTTCAAAATGATCATACATTTTAATGAATAAGTTTAGCTACGAATATTTATACATACCTTGAGATTGTTCCTTTACAAACCTTTTATGGTTTCCTAATTAAATGACTCCCTCTTAGCATCTTCATGGTCTATTTTCATATGAGTCAAATTGTGCCCATGCATCCAACTTTATATTCCTAATATCAACATGTTTACCTTATATTTTCTTCTTTCAAAATATATCTGCAATATTTATTAACAAGCACAACCAAAATATACAATTACAAGAATGAGATGATAATGAATTTCTAAGGATTTTTTAGTATAAATCCTAACTAGCTCTAAAGAGCAATCATTTAATTTTATTTTGCAAAGGATTGTCATATACCTACAATTCTTAGATAGAGGGAATGTGAAAATAAGGTGATGGTTTTTCATATGTACTATATAGGGTTTATAATCTCTAAATATTGACAATCTTCATTACAATAAAAACTAACCAACCCTAGAATTATATGAGTAATCAAACCCTAAAACATTTCATGCTAGAACTTTTGACAAATGATTTGAACCAAATTTATGAAGGAACAAAACGAAATACAGATATAAACAGAAACATAGAGATACATTGAAAACAAACTTCAATTCGTTAATAACAAAGTACTGAAAATTGTTTACATGCAGAATGGAAATAAACTAGCTCAGGCGATGGTAGCTAATCTATGAGAAAATATGTGGCGGCTACATGCCTTCTAAACTATGTTACAATGAGGCTCAAAGGCCTATTTATTATTGAGAAATAATGGAAAACCATAAACATCAAAAAAACTAACCCTAGGAGATGAAGCGCCAAAAGTATGTGGGCCCTATTGGGGTAAATTAGTGCTTCAACTTCTCGGAGTCATAACTTTGGCATATGATCTTCATTTGACGTGTACGATACCTCATTAGAAATATATATCCGAGGACTACAACATTTTTTTGTAAAGCATTAATATAAGTGACAAGATTTCCTATTTTCCAAAAAAACGTCTTTTAAGGGCTCAAAATGGTTGTGGAAGTTCATGACCCAGAAAACTGCCAAAAATAGTAAACTATGCTACAATTAAGGAAACTGAAAGGAAAAAATGGTGGGGGTCTAGGTGGAATAGGTGAGTGGCCAAAAATATCCACCTGGACCAGTCCTCCCCCCTTAGGAAGCAATGGTACCCATTTCATTGAGTGCCTCAATGATATGGGGGAAACGTCTGTTGAACTTGGTCCCGGGTGAGCCACTTGCTTTGTTGCAGGAGTTTGTCGACTTTGACAACCTGATACAATTGGATCTTATAATGAAATTTTCTTTATCTATATGTCCATGATCCGATCAGTTATGGCTTGTACTATTCAACCTAGGTTTAGCTTTGTAGGTGTGAGTTGTTCTGCAATGTTTGATGTGTCAAGTAATGGTGGAAAGTATGGTTGGAGGTAGTCCACATTGAACACTAGGTGCAGGCCAAGGAATAGGGGAATGCTAAGCTCAAAATAATTGTCTCCAATAGGCTTGGTGATGGTGTAAGTCCTATATCATAGTGTTATGATCTTCTGATGGGCTCTAGTAAGGCGTTATTTCTACAAATGCAACCAAACTCTCTCGCCCACCTGAAACTTGTGTGGCACCCAATGCTGATCATGCTGCTACTTGTACTTGGAATTGGACTTATCAAATGTGCCTCTTGCACCTGTTAGCAAATGTGTTGGATGTTTTCAATAAATCAAGTTGATTTATCAGCCTCAAACCAGACATGTATGGATTTTGTTTATGTAGTTGCATGAAGCATGGAAACACCAATCATACACAATGGTTGAAAAACCAAACCCACTTGAAAATGATTGTGTCTCATTGAGCTATGGAGAGCTCTATTATAATTACGTTGCACATAAGGAAGGCTCTCATCCTAGGTTCATGGATTCTTGGAGTTGTACATGCATAGTATGTGCACTATCATCACGTTGCCAACCTCTTTCTAGCCATCAATCTAGGGATGGAATGTAGTCAACTTCATAAGATTAGTGTCCAATAATGTCTAGGGGCTCGACCAAAATATGTTAAGGAACTTTCTAACCCAATCTGATATAATGGTCTATGAGATTCCAAAATGTACCCATACTCATTCAAAGAAGAATTTGGTAGTGTCCTTTGTTGTGAGACTCTTCTTGCAAGCTGCCAATATAGCCATCTTAGAAAATATGTCCATAACCGAAAATACATGGTCATTACCATGCTTGGTAGAAGGGAGGCCCATTAAATAGTTCATGGAGATGGATTCCCAGGTTTATATAGGATTAGGAAGAGGAGTGTGCAAACCTTTCTTATTGATATTTGGATTGGCGATGGCACAGGCAGTGCAAGATTTTTGATATATTTTACAACGTCCTATCAGAGTTTTGGCCAATAAAAATACTTCTATAGTATGGCCACAGTTTTCTCTACACCAAAGTGTCTTGTGACTTGACTATAGTGTACCTCCAAAATCAACTTGGCATGCTCACTTAAAGGAACACAAAGGTGGCTCAAGTAGCATAATAATGTGTCTTGGAGATGGAAATCTGGAACTTACTTTCAATCCACTAGCATCTAGTATGTGCTGGCAAACTCTGGATCATCTTTGTACAATTGCGACCATCCATAGGTATTGTGGTCAGAAGAGTTGAGAACAGTACTTAGTGTTGCAATTGGGGACTAACTGAGGCATTCTGCAACATGATTGGTGATGTCCTTCTTGTATTTAATGTTCAGCTGGAATCATTGCAGATATCTAGACCACTTATGATGTCGATAATTCTATAACTTCCCTTTTGTCTGGATAAACTGAAGAGGTCAGTAATATGTGTGGACGACTGTCTCCTTCCCTAAAATGTAATGTTTCCATTGTCAGCACACCTGCACGATGGAATACATCTCTTTATCATAGGTGGGGTATTTCCGAGTTGTATCAGAAAGTGTCACACTATGATAGGCCACCGGATGCCCTTATAGGGTGAGAACTACACCAATAGTATAGTCGGAAGTGTTTGTCTAAATTTCAAATGGTTGTTGTAGGTTTGACAATGTGAGTATAGGTGTAAAGAAAAGATGGCACTTCAGCTCAACAAATGATTTCTCTTGGGACTCAAACCAGAAAAACTTTAATTTTTCTCTGCCTTTGGTAACCTAACTCAGAGGTCAAGTGATATGAGAGAATCCCAACACGAACCTTCGACAATAATTTTAAAGGCCCAAATAGATGCAAAGCTCTATTAGAGTGGTCGGGGTTGGCCAATCCCGAATGACTTGGAGCTTAGCTAGATCCACATGCATGCCTTGTTCATCAATTATGTAGCCTAGATATTGGACCTAGCTCATGTCAAATGTGCATTTCTCCAAGTTGGCGCATAGTTTGTGTTGTCGTAGGGTTTGAAGGACTTGTCGAATGTATTGTAGGTTCTCTTTCCAACTCTTGTTGAAGATGAGCATATAATCCAGATATACAACCACAAACAAGTTGGTGAAGGGCTACAAGATGTCATCCATCATCTTCATAAAATTTGTAGGGGCATTTGTCAATATGAAAGGCATGACCAACCACTCAAAAAGGCCCTCCTTTGATTTGAAGGTGATCTTCCCTACATATCTGGGTTCTATTGGCACCTAGTGATAGCCATATTTCAAATCGATCTTGTTGAAATACTCGGCCCCCTTGATTTGTTCAAGAAGTTGATCAACTTGTGGGATTGGATATCTATTCCTAACAATGATTTTTATAGTGTCTCATAATCAATGCAGAGTCTCCAGGTTCCATATTTATTCTAAAAAAGTACAATTGAGCTCCCACAAGGTCAGGAACTTGGTCATATGTTCCCCTTTTGCAGCAACTCCTAGATTCGTTGCTTGATTTCATCATTTTCCATAATGGAGTGGAAATATATATGCCCATTGGGTGGAGGTGCTCCGGGAGTTAGATCGATCGAATGCTTGACCTGACAGTGCAAAGGTACCCCTGTGGGTGCGAAGAATATGTCTCTATATTCTTCCATGACCTTATTCACCTGCTTCTGCTCCATGGGGGAACCCTTCCTAGGGGTCATGGATGTGGCCACTATTTTCCCCTTTCTTTAAGAGCAAATAAAAAAGAAAAAAAAATTCTCGGTCTAGGAGATGATCTTACCGCATTTCTTAGCAGATATCAAAGAGATGGAAGTATGTGGGGATACCTTTGGTATCATGTATAACTTATTTACCAAAGAAATAATAACAGTGTGAGGCCTGGACTCATACTCAACATGACACTTCCACAAGTATGGTTGGCCTAATAACAAATCACAAACTTCAAGAGGAACAACATCACATAATACCTCATCCGTGAAGGGCTTGATGTTGTGGGGAAGTCGACACTATTGGATGACATAGAGATCTTGTCCTTGGTGAAGCCATTTGATGGTTTACATTTGTGGTTGTGGTGTGGTCGGTAGGCCTAACCGCTTCACGAAATTTGCTGAAATGAGGTTATTTTGGGTTCCGTTGTTGACAATGAACTGCACAAAGAACCCTTCATTAACATTTGTGAGTGGAAGAGATGCTCCCCCTCCTCTAGATCTTCGGGCTCAATATTCTGGGACTTGGTAGTGGTAATGGTGGAACTCGGTTCTACATCAATAATTTTCTTCCCCTTTCATTCCCATTGTCGGGTTCTGGCTGAGAATCAGAACATGAATTGGATTTTGAAACTTTCATCTCGGCCACAATGACTGCTTGGTGCGACACTCATTTGTGTTGTGAGTGAGGATCTTGTGGAACTCACACCACTTTCCTATGTCCTTCTTTGTCTTTGTGGTGTCATTATTTTCTTGTGGCTTTGATGGGTTTTCATGGGTCATTCCACCTTGTCTCTACCCTTTGTTATGTTGTTTGGGGGTAGTCTTTTGTCGATTCTGATTCACAGATCCAAGGTCGTGCTTATTTTGTTTAAATTTTTGTTCAATCTTGGCTGCATATCGGTATGTTGCACCAAGTGAGGAGAGTTCCAGGAACTCCATTTATTCTTGAATTTATTTGTGCATACAACGTACTTAAGTACCATATTTTTCTCAGTATTTAAAATGCAACTTTGTGCGTATAGTATGAAAAATATTTGTGATCTCATGCACATCTTGGTCCCTTTGATTTTGTAGTGTGGCCCACCGTATATACTTGTTCTCATAGCTCCCCGTGGGGTAACATTGTTCCTTAACAATGTCTCGGAAAGAGTTCCAAGAGGGGTTGGTTGTAAATAGAGAGGGTTCCTCGACCCTTTTCTCAAAATGATTTTCTCACCAGTCCTTGACAAGGGGGGCAGCCTTAAGCAGTGAAAAAGTAATATATTCCCTATCGAAGAAACTGTGGACCAAAAAATAACCTTCCAACAGATTCAACCATTTATATACAACATTTGTATCTATTTGACCTTCAAATATAGGGATACCGTAGTTCACTTGTACCTTGAATGGGGTGGCACCTCTAAAGTGACTGTTGGATGAAGATGTGTCGTCGGTGGGAATCTGCCAAAGGATCTAGGAAAAGTTGTTCACATCTCGTTCCTTTTCCCTCAAGGGCTTCTTTGAGAAACAATTTGATGGGATATCCTACTCCCTCTTCTTTATTTTCTTCTTCCATAATAGGCCATCGATGTCGGTGGGGACGGTCTTACAAAGGCTCAACCAGTACAAGTCCCAACTCCTTATACCCGACCTCGTTGGGGATATGCACCAAAAAATAAAGAAAGATCATATTTTTCTGATACCACTGATCCAAATTTATGATGGAACGAAATTAAATACATATATAAATAGAAACACAAAGATATAGTGAAAACAAAACTTCAATCATTCATAACAAAGTATTGAAAATCATTTACTTGTATAAGGGAAATAAAATAGCTTAGGAGATGGTAGCTTATCTTTGAGAAGATATGTGGCGCCTACATGCCTTCTAAACTACGTTACAATGAGGCTCGGAGGCTTATTTATTATTGAGAAACAATGGAAAACCCTAAACATCTAAAAACCTAACCCTAGGAGATGAAGCACCAAAAGTCAGTGGGCCATGCGGGGGTAAATTAGTATATCAACTTTTTGGGGTCCTAACTTTGGCATATGATATTTGTTTGACACATACAAGGTCTATCCGAGGACTACAACTTTTGACTACAAAGCCCTATAAAATATAAAATATTTTCTTGTTTTCCAAAAAAAAACATTGTTTAGGGCCTAAAAACAGCTTTGGAAGTTCAGGACCTGAAAAAACTATCAAAAATAGTAAATTGTGCTACAAATAAGGAAACTGAAAGAAACAATGGTGGTTGGCCACCAATATCCATGTAGATCATGGTTATTATGTACATACCTCAACCTTCCATGCTTGAAATTTTGATGCTTCATTGAGCTTATTGCTCTTCTTGCAAATTGTAGTCATAGTGTTAAATGAATTAGACATAAAGAAAAAAAATAAACAATACTTGCTTGATTTTGATTAGATTGTCAAATCTACTTCCACAAGCTAGTGTAAGACAAACAATTTTGTAGAATTATTTATTTCTTGAGACATAGATGCCATGATTTCTTATTAAGGTCTTCATTTCTTCAATGTCTTGTACAACATATATTGGCTTCTTTTTCACGTATAGGTCTCGACCTTGCTATATAAGTATGTGCAAGTCTCTTCAAATAGGCTTAACCTTATACTTCCTTCTACTTGCTTAGACATCTACAAGGAATGTAGGTCTTGATCCCTTTTCAATGTTGTAAGGTTGATGGATTTTGCTTCACTAAAGTTGACTTGGAAAAATAGGTCTTATTATGTCAAGAACCGAGATCCTCCAAGTAGGCTTTTTATGTCATTATTGAAGTTCAGATCTTATATATATTTTCATAGATTCTCATCCCTTTTCTATAATGGTCTTGGCTCCTTTGATTTTTTTTGGAATGATTGAGATTTTATAACATACCTATAGTATCTTTAATTAACTCAGTCCTTGGACTTTTAATTCTTGAACCTTTTTTGGTTACAACAGCTAAATTTAGTCCTTCTAGAATTCATAATTCGATCATTTTGGAACACATATCCTTTGGATATTAAATTTTTTTATGCTTAGGACTTTACTTTACTTCACAAAGAACTCAACATTGAATATACTAGTAGTTTAGCAATTTAGACATCTAAAATGCTCCTAGGTTCCTTTCATGGTTCAACCCAATTCTATGGCCTAATTGCATAGATAAGGATTTATGATCATGCTCATAAATGTGCCACATTAGGTTGGTTCCATTTCTAGATAGTTTTGGCTTTCAAAGGTAGAATCGAAACTCTTTTTATTTCTAATCAACATTGATATTTCTAGTTGCCTTGATTCACTTGACCTTAGCTCTGATACCATGTTGAGAAATCCATTAGGGTAGGATCATGGAAATTTTATTTTTATTTCTCTTTCATGAAATTTATTTGTGATATTATATATATCTTATGTTGATTATATTAGTGTTCTTTATCATAAAATAAATGCCAAAAACATGAAGAGCACAAAAGAGGACACAATATCTAGGCACTCAGCCAGTGAAAAACCCCTATGAAGGGGAAAACCTAATCAAAATCTTCCACTAGTAGATTCAAATCAAATTGAGACAACTAGGACCATAGATATTCTCCATCCACCAAGTCAGCATCCTAGTCAAGTATATATCCTTCCTTTTCTTCACGAGTCAACAAGGTTTGTTTCTCCAAAACAAGTCAACAAGAGTGTTGGTTTGATCCACACTTCTGAAGCTTGATCTTCGGCCCTGCAGTTTCATTATTCTCTTTGTATTTCAGATAGAATTTTGACTCCAAGAATCTCTCCTTCCTTTGCTATGATAATTTCTTCATAAAGATGACAGAGGACTTATATTTTGACACCTTCACACTTCCTTCTTGATGTTCAAATTACAGATGGTGATATCCTCTCTCATTAGGTTAAAGAGCACTAGTATATATATATATATATATTATTATATATATATATATATATATTCTTGTGTGAGGACGTGGCCATTCAAAGAGGTCAACTTGGAAGCAGTTTGAGGCCAACTCGAAACGTCGACTTGATGGAGGAGTATAATACACATAAAAGTAAATTTATTTTCCCAAGAAGGATCTCATACATTTTGACTTTGACTTAGTACAAAAATCGTAGAGTAATCAATGGGTGCTTTGACCTATTGATCATTGACCCAAGCATGAAACTCATGCTTTAATAAGTCAATTTTTCTTTTACAATAAAATTTATTTTTCTTTTGATAAATACATTAAATCATTATTTAATTCTGAAGATTGACACTTGTTACATTTCTTAACACTCCCTCTTAACTAGGGAAGTATTCATAATTACATATATACAAAGGTACATTAAATATCTCAAAATGATGTGTTCTACAAAGAGTCACAACACATGCAATGCTACATATTAGATACATGACCGAGGTATCTTAACTGGTTAATACTAAGGTGTGTTCCAAGCTTTAGCCACCATAGGTACCATCAAGCTTCATCTCCAACACCAACCTAGGGATATAGATATCTTATAAAAGGTCATAGCTCCACAAGACCAATGATACCCTCCCTACTTAGGGATCTAGACATAATCACAAGTTGGCCATATGTCATTACGAGAATTATAAGTGTACAAATGCAGGAATTATAAGTGATGATGAAATACTTATGAAGTGCCAAAGAGAAATTGAATTGCTGGAATATTTTCTGGAAAACTCAGAGTATGAAAATGTGATTGCAGAGGAAGGAGTTCACTACAGTGGAAAAGAGCAGAAAGACATCATTGGAGCATATGGTGTGGAAGAGAGACTTGCTAACAATTTCAAGAGTCCTTTAGAGGATTCTTTAGAGACATTGAATCAGCATACTAATGTGCTAAAAGAGGAGGAAAAATCAAAGCATCATACTGAGATGTTGTCAAAGGAAGAAGAGGCACTGAGGCCTTATGTTTTTAATTTTAATAATTGTTTTTTGAGTGTAGGTTTTGTTGCAGATGTTGGAGAAAATTTGGCACATATGAGCAACCAAGTAAAGAAAGAAGAGGAAAGAGAATATGCTGGAACTAATGAACAACATAGTGATGTATTTGAGGGGAATCAAGTACAAAGGAAATTGGAGGACAATTTACTTTTTGAAAGTAAATTTACAGATATTGAACAGAGGTTGTTTGGAAAGCAACAAGAGGGTAAGGATGAAAGGGTGGTAGTAAGAAACCAACAACTTCAAGGAGAAGACAGTAAAAAATAGTTTGAAGATGAGTGGACATTGTACAACAACAAATGGCAAAGTAATTATCAACCAGAAGATAAATTGGACATAGAGATTGAAACAATAATAAGATTGATGATGAAGGTACCTCAGAAGAAAACAATAGCAAGAAGGCCAAGGAGAAACAACAAGAGAAAGACAACAATAGACTGTGAAAGCAAAGCTAGTGGGGTAAAGCAACATAAAGTGTGGAAACCTGGAGAACAACAACAAACAACAACAACAACAACCAAAGACAAATTGCAGAACAAAGTGTGGGATCCAGGAAGACAATGGTCGGAAGCACATGATCAGTAGACCATAAATATTTTAACCTTGGGAATTTGATGCAGGAGCATATAGCTCAGAAATATCATTATGTTCTAGTTAACTTAGGGGGTCTTGTGTTTTCAAGGAAGTTGGATTCCTATGTATGTAATTATTAATGTTTTGTGTGGTTAGAATAGGAACTAATTAGATATTGTGAGGATATTTGTAAATGCTCTCGAATGTAGGAGAACATGAGTGATGATGAGTGATGACGAGAGAGTTGGAAATCAATTATAAGTCTTAGAATAGGAAGTGTGGCCATGATTCGTGGAACTAGAGAGGATTCTTAGGGATTACTAGAGTTAAAAGTGGACTTAAAGGATATTCAGGATTTAGTTCAGTAGATTAAAGATCTGAACCAGAATTGGTTAAACAAAACCTTTTGTATAAATGTAAGTCTAAAAGGCATAATAGAGGTAGAAGGTAGAGAGACTCAGTCAGTCAAGAGTCAGAGAGACAGTCATTAGGCCTATGGGCAGTAAAAGAAAGGCCACTGGTATAGAAGATCAGGCCAACGAAGAAATCCTTGTGTAAATGTTTGTTATTTAATACAGATAACTCAATTCTGAGTTTGTGTGATGTGTTGAGTAATTGAATTATAAGTTGTGTGTGATCTAGAGAATTTCTGTGTAACATAGGTTGCAGGTGAGCAGAACCAGAGAAGAGGTGCAGAGAGGAGTGTGTTACATGGTTGCACACACAGTATTGGAGAGAACCTTCACAGCGAAGGAATAACTATAAGGTTTCCTAAAACCTAAAGGTTTACGAAGGAAGTGTAAAGGCACGAGCAGAGATAGAGATCAGAACAAGTGAAAACCGTAAGGCGGGAGTAAATACACAAGTGGAAATTTGAACGAATGAGCTATTACACAATAAGAGCCAAAAGAACGTATCAACACACAGGAACTATTAGATCAGTCAGATCAACGAACGAGAGCAAGGGAGATAGAAGACTAAGATTAAGTCGCACAAATGAAGTCAAGAAGATGAATGGTGGAGATTAAGCGTTAACCCTTTATTAAGCGAGTTTGTTTAAGTTTTATATTGAGCACGTGGATGGTATTCACAAGGAGTAAGCAGTTTCTCATGCACGCTAAAGGTGGTAAACGGTTTTTTAAAATTTCACGCGATTAAGCTTAGAGGCCGACACATAGCAAACAGTGGAGAGAGAAAACCACTTTTCTCTTGTTCTCTCAATCAGATAACAATCGTGCAAATATTTGCGCGAGATTGCGCGATAATCGTTGGATCAATAAGGATTGATCAATGGTGGAGATCAGCCAAGCTGGTTGGTGATTGGGTGACGTGAAAACCATTGGACTGGGTGGAGCAGATCAATAGTGGAGATCGTCTGGGATAGTTAATGATTGGGTGATGCAATACCCGTCAGATCGAGGAACGAGATCGATGACAGAGATTGAAAGCGCTATGGAAAGCATCGATATATTTACAAAAGGTTTGTAGAAAGGCAGAAAGGTAAGGATTATGTGTGTTTATGAAATATTTCTATTATATGAGAATTATAATAGAAATGAATAGAGTTAATGTTTTATGGGTTAAGTTTGGGTTTTAACCAAAGTCTGAAGACCATGGTATGGTTGACATGCATGGGTAATAAGAATTAACCAAAGGTTATGAAGGGTTGTGTAATGTTCCGCTCAAAGGTTTATTAAAGTCTAAACTTGGGATAGTTAGACGAATATATTTCCGCTCAAGGACTTAAACTTTGATAAAGTGGGTTTTCATCAGATGTTATATTTCCACTAGTTAAAACTTTGTCTTAAGAGAATTTCCCCTAAGTATGGAATATTTGGAATTCCTGAGACACACATAGTGTGACATGAAATTGAATTTGCATACTGTGGGTATATGCGGCTTAGGCTACATCATTAGGGTATATGCAGCTTAGGTTGGCATCATATATACTTTCTTTAGTAAATATTCCTCTCAGCTAGAGACAAATCCTTTAACAACTTTATTCTTCTAGCCATATAGACTATTTCTTTTGCATCATCGGAGAATTTTAACCTTCTAGAACATCATTTCTTCTATCTTCACTTGTTACCAAGGTCATGCATCAATCATCTTTAATGTTATCAAGGTTATTACAGCTCCCTCTTTCCATCATGCATCATTGTTATCAAGTCATCCTTCAATATCTTCAAGATTAACATCTTGAAGATTGCGTATCTGCAAATTTGTAAACAAAAAGTACACCCAAGTACAAATAGTTGCATGAATTTATTTTAAGCAAAATAAGGTTAGCATGTCATTACAATGGAAGCATCAAAACAATCAAGCTTTAGATATCTAAACCTAGATAGTTTCACAATCAACAAGGGCTACATAATTTATATTTTAGACCTCGACAATTTTGTCACAAACCCTTTATTCCATCATCGAGAATTAAAGCCTTAAATATCAACAACTAATCCAATCATAGCATTTTAAATCTCGGGTTTCAATATTGTGCCCTAGAATTTCATGTCAAACTCTACTAGGATTTTGTTACAAACCCTATATTTCATCAATAAAACTAAATCATGTATATTAACAATCAAGTTAGCAATCTAGCATTTCATATCTAGGGTTTCATTAATATTTCCTTATATCAATCTATTACTAGGGTTTTTATGATAAACCCTAGATACAAATAACAAAAATTTAATGTTATATATACAAGAATTCGACCAATCTAGTGTTTCAAGTCTACAAAAGCACATACACCTAGGGTTTCATTTCCTAGGATCTCTCATTAATTGTTTCAAGGGATTTGTCAAAAGACTTAATTCACTAAATCCTAAAAATATAGGGTTTCATATACATCAACAACAAACCTGAAAAGCATAGAGTTTCATTAGTATCATACCCTAAGCATCAAAATCCTAGGTTTTACAGTGAACCCTAAAGGTTAGGGTTTCACCAAAATGAACAAATGGTAAGAGATAGTATGACAAGGGTAGATTTAATCTAGTGATTAATCACCCTAACAAGAATCTTTATGATTCAAAACCTTAAACATTAGAAATTTAGTAGTACAAGGAAAATTTCAAAATGATCATACCTTCTAATGAATAAGTTTAGCTACAAATATTTATACATACCTTGAGATTCTTCCTTTAAAAGCCTTGTAGGGTTTCCTAATTGAAGGACTCCCTCTTATCATATTCATGGTCTATTTGCATATGAGTCAACTTGTGCCCACACATCCAATTTTATATTCCTAAGATCATCATGTTTACCTTATCTCTACTTCCTTCAATATATACCTACAATATTTATTAACAAGCACAACCAAAGTATACAAGTACAAGAATGATATGATAATAAATTCCTAAGGATTTTTTAGTACAAACCCTAACTAGCTCTAAAGAGCAATCATTTAATTTTATTTTGTAAATGATACCTACAATTCTTAGATAGAGGGAACGTGCAAATAAGGTGAGGGTTTTTCATATGCACTATCTAAGGTTTATAATCCCTAAATATTAACACTTCATTACAATAAAAACTATCCAACCCTAGAATTATATGAGTAATCAAACCCTAAAACATTTCATGCTAGACCTTTTAACAAATTATTATTCCATACATACCTATAGGTTTTATAGCTCACAACCTTCTATTCTTGAAACTTTGATGCTTCATTGAGCTTATTGATCTTCTTGCGAATTATAGTCATAGTGTTCGATGAATTAGACATAAATAAACAAAATTAACAATACCTGATTTTTATGAGATCCTCAAATCTACTTCTACAAGTTGGTATAAAACAAATAAGTTTGTAGACTTCTTCCTTTCTTGAGTCAAGGATGCTAATATTTCTTATCAAGGTTTTCCTTTATTCAATGTCTTGTATAGCAAATATTGGCTTCTTTGTCACTTACAGGTATCACCCTTGCTATAGAAGTATGCACATGTATCTTCAAATAGGCTACACCGTATACTTCCTTCTACTTAGTTAGACATCTACAAAGAATGTAGGCCTCAATCCCTTTTAAATGTTTCAAGGTTGATGGATTTTGCTTCACTGAAGTTGAATTCTCACAATAGGTCTTATTATGTCAAGAAATGAGATCCTTCAAGTCGGAATTTTATGTCACTATTGAAGTTCAGATCTTATATATATATTCACAAATTCTCGTCCCTTTTCTACGGTGGTCTTGGCTCCTTTAATTTTTTTTAAGTGAGTGAGATTTTAAAATAAACCTATAGTATCTTTAAATATTTTAGTCCCTGGGATATTAATTCTTGAACCTTTTTCTAGTTACAGGAACTATATTTAGTCCTTCTAGACTTTAGAATTCATTCATTTTGGAACACAGATCCTTTGGATTTCAGAAGTGTTTATATGCTCAGGACTTCACTTTAATTTACAAAGAACTTAGCCTTGAATAGACTAGTAGTCTAGAAATTTGGACATCTACAATGCTCCTCGGTTCCTTTCGTTTTTCAACACAGGTCTGAAGCCTAATTGCAGAGATAAGGATTTATGATCATGCCCATAAATATGCCACATTAGGTTAGTTCCCTTTCTAGATAGTTTGGCCTTTCAAAGGTAGACTTGAAACTCTTTTCTTTCCAATCAAAAGTGATCTTTCTAGATGCCTTGATTCACTTAACCTTAGCTGTGATACCATGTTGATAAATCCATTAGGGAAACATCAAGGCAATTTTTTTTGGTTTCTCTTTCATGACATTTATTTGTGATATTGTATCTATATTTTGTTGATTATATTAGTTTTATTTATCATCAAATAAATAACAAAAACATGAAGAACACAAAAGAGGACAAAAGATGTAGGCACTCAGCCAAGGAAAAACCCTATGAAGGGGAAAACCCATTCAAACTCTTCCACTAGTAGATTCAAATCAGATTGAGACAACTAGGACCATATATATTCTAGATCCACCAGGTAAACCCTCTAGTCAAGTATATCTCCTTCCTTTTATTCACATGTCAACAAGGTTTGTTTCTCCAAAATGAGTCAACAAGAGTGCTAGTTTGATCCATATTTTTGAAGCTTGATCTCTAGCCCTGTAGTTTCATTATTCTCTTCACATTTGAGACATAAATTCAACTCCAAGAATATCTCCTTCCTTTGCTATGATAATTTCTTCATAAAGATGACAAAAGAATTTTATTTTAACACCTTTGCGTTTCTTGATGTTAGAATTGCAGATGGTGATATCCTCTCTCAATAGATCAAAATAACACTAGTATGTGATATATACTATATATATATATATATATATATATATATATATATATATATATATATATATATATATATATATATATTCTTTTTGTTTGAGGAAATGACCCTTCAAATAGGTCGACTTGATAGTAGTTTAAGGCTGACCTAAAATATGTGGAGGCTAACTTGCTGGAGTGTATAAGACACATAAAAGTAACTTTATTTTCCAAAGAAGGGTATAATACATTTTGACTTTGACTTAGTATAAAATTCCTAAAGCACTCAATTGTTGCTTTGACCTATTAAACATTGACCCAAGCATGAAACCCATGCCTTAATAAGTCAAATTTTCTTTTAAAAGAAAATTTCTTTTTCTTTTGAAAAATGCATTACATCATTATTTAATTATGAATAATGACATGAGTTACATTTCTCAATAGCCCTCTAACATGGATGCACAAGTGGTAACACCGAAATGGACATGTGGAAGCACAATATTGGCTCAAGGGTGATGATATGGTTGTACAAATCACTGATGACATGGCCACACCACAAGCTGTGATGTGGCATGCTCAATCAGAAATTTTTGGATGGCCAATAGGGCCAAATCTAGGTGACATGTGCAACCACTCAAATAATTCCATATGGTGTTGGTGACATCATGCTGACATCAACACAAATTTGACTATGGACCGCTAGGACCCAATCACATAGTAAGGTCATATGAAGTTTTGAGTTGTATTGTGCAACAACTGGAAGGAAAGCCCTCATAGTTGGAAAGAGGTGTTACATACCTAGGCAGTAGGAAGTCATGTGGCTGAGTTTGGTTTGTGACCTCACGTGGTTAGCGGAGTTTCCATAATTTTGATTGGCACTATTATTACAAAGATACAATGTGGTTGGCATAGTTTTGATTGACATGAAATCTGATGTAGTTGGTGTAGTTTTGGTTGACATGAATTTTGACATAGTCGGTGTAATTTTGATTGGCACGAAGTTTGGCATAGTTGGCTCAATTTTGATTAGAAACATTATTACGAATATCTGACGTGGTTGGCATATTTGGCACAGTTTTGATTGACACGAATTTTGATGTGGTTGGCATAATTTTTATTAGCACTAACGGTTACAAGTTTTGATTGGCACCATTATTACAAGGTATATCACTTTGGTTCCAAGGTCTATTTCTTGGAATTTGGTCACAAGATCTATTGGTTAGCAGTCTGTGTAGCACTTGGTCATGAGATTTGTGTATCACATGGTCATAAGGTCCATTGGTTGGCACTTTATGTGGCAATTGGACACAAGGTCTGTTGGTTGGAACTTGGTCGAGAGGTTTATTGGTTAGCACTTGTTCATGAGTTCTATTGGTTGGCACTTTGTGTGGCACTTGGTCGTGAGGGCTGTTGGTTGGAACTTTGGTGTGGAATTTAGTTGCGTGTAATTAATAGAAATTTGATACTACTGAAGAAATTGAATTGAAATCAAGAGATTACAAATTTCCTCTACTATTCTAAGAATGGAAATCACAATTTAAAAACACATGCAATGACATGCAACCATTAAAACACCACAAGTACACAATGATTTATAGGGGAACCCAATTGGGAAAAACCCATCAGTTGTTGTACATTAATCAGATGAGAATGAGAAACTATTACAATGTCTTTCTTCGATCCTAAAGCACACACTACATTGTAAACCTATTCTCCTATTGACTGCCCTACACTGGCTCACACTTAGCCAATTCAAGGCCCCAACTAGCTCTTATTGCCTTGCACAATCATGGAGGAAATTAGCTCCTAAAAGATAGGAATTTTCTCCTATTTTCTTGTGCAATTCCCAAGGAATTATTCACTTGCTTTACTACCAAGCCTATACACTCAACTAGCATATAATTGATAATTACAATGTTCATTTTCCTCCACTCCAGTTAGGAAATTCGATTTCCATGCATTTTGGGCTATTTTTAGCTTATTGACTAGTTTAACAGAGCGATCGCTAAGTTAACAACAATTCTACTACTCCGTTGACCTTCAACTAACTCAACTAGCTACTTGAGCTCAATTAATTAAGTCAAACTGAAAATAACTGAACTAGATTGCTAAATTTTAGCAATCACGACATGCATAACTCTAATTCTAGCCTATAACTTGAATTTACTGAGAAAACTATCAAACAAATCCATGTCACACAAGTTAACTGCAATCTAAGTCATCTTGCTGATGTGGAAAATCAAATTACTAAATTTGACTAAGGCATAAGTCAAATTTAGCCTTTCTAGCTACAATTTCTGACACTCCCTCTTAGCAAGAAAGGGATTTTGCACCACCCCTATCCTGCACCTGTGGAATTCTAATTTTCCTCTTGGAAATGCCTTTGTCAAGATATTTTCATCTTTCTCCTCATTTTGAATGTACTATAGTATCATAATTCTCCTTTGCACACAATCCTGCAACTGACAGTACTTGATATGAATGTGCTTGGACCTTTCATGAAATACCGGATTCTCAGAGAGTTTAATACAACTTTGATTATCACAATAAATGACTGTATGATCCATCTCCTGACTGAAAAGACCCACACGTATTTTCCTCATCCATATGACCTCACATGTTGCTTCACTTCCAACCATGTATTCAACCTCTGATGAGTTTTGTGGAACAGGCCTTTGTTTCATGCTATAACAAGAAATAGTTACAAACCCAACACTGAAGATAGCATATGAAGTATTTTTCAGGTCTGGTGGACTCCCTATCCAATCTGCATCAGTTAAACTTTGGAGTTTCACTCCCTTTTACCTCTTGTACCATAAACCATACTCAATTGTGCCTTTGAGGTACACCAACACATCCTTTGTTTCCTTCCAATAGAATTTGGTAGGCTTCACCATGGCTTGACTCAATTGATTCACTGCATATTATATGCCAAGCCTTGTTCTCACTATATACATCAAGGATCCCACAAGTTGTCTATAGATGGT
Source organism: Pinus taeda (assembly GCA_000404065.3). Lineage (NCBI taxonomy): Eukaryota > Viridiplantae > Streptophyta > Pinopsida > Pinales > Pinaceae > Pinus > Pinus taeda. Next base: position 92,900 of record APFE031660724.1, read on the forward strand.
AGCATCTACTACCTCTCCTGAAGAAGCAATCTCCTTCCTCCAGTTTGTAGTTAGTGGTGTGCCAATAGGCTCACAATTATCCATGTGAAATATCTGAATTATTTCAGAGGCATGCTTCCCCTGACTCACGAACAATTCACCATCACCCTACCATACTTCCATCCCAAGGAAGTAATGCATCAAGCCCAGGTCCTTCATCTCAAATTCTCTCACAAGGTCCTCTTTGCAAGAGCGGATCAACTACTCATCCCTTGTAAGTATCAAGTCATCAAAATACAAAACCAAGATAAACAACTTGCCATCTACCACAATGTGATAGAAGTTGGCATATGTTTCACTTTTGGTGAAGCCCAATCCATTGAGATATGTGTCGATCTAGGTGTACCATGCTCGAAGTGCCTGTTTGAGACTATACAAGGCTCTCTTGAGTCTACAAACATGTGTCTTCTTGTCATATGTCTCAAATCCCTCTAGCTACTCTATGTAAATTTCTTCCTCAACAACACCATTGAGGAAGGCGGTCTTCACATCTACTTGATCCACTCCATTTTCACAATTAATACTAGAATGGTTATGATCGAGGAATATCTTGCCATAGGGACAAATGTTTCCTCATATTCCACTCTGTCTACTTGAGATAAGTCTTTGGCCACAAAATGGCCTTGTACTACTTGATGCTCCCACCAGCTGCATGCTTCACTTTGTAGATCCATCTTGAACTAACCACTGACTTGTTCTCTGGTCTCGGCACCAACTCCCTTACACTATTGTTCATGATGGAGTCATACTCCTCCACCATGGCATCAAACCACACTGGTTGAGAAACTACTTCCTCAAATTAAGAAGGATTTGTCTCAATGATTTTTGTCACAAGAGTGATATACCCAGTGCACATCTCTGGTGATCTCCTCTGTCTACACTAAGATGTAGGAACTCCCACATGCTCTCGTGCATCCTATATCAATTTATAATTTTCTATAGTTCTCTTCCTCCCCTCTGGAAGATTCAAGTTAAGTGGGTGCCTCCACTCAACCTCTTATCTACTCCTCCACTTGTGGCTTCTCCACAACATCCTGAAGCTCTGCATGAGACTCCTTCTTTGTAGCTAGAATCTCCTCCTCAGGTGGGATACTCAACTCTCTCTAGAGATAATCTCATATCCTTTCCCTCATCAAATTTGACATCTCTCCTCATTCTTGTCACCCTACATGAGGGAAAATACACCCAATAATTATGTGGTGTCTCAGTGTATCCTACAAAGACTCCCATCTCAGTTGTAGGCTCAAATTTCTTCTTGTTATTCTTAGAGACATGATAACACACAATAGCTCCAAAAATTCTGAAATGAGATACATTTTGCTTCCTCCTAGAGAAATCTTCTTCGGGTGTGATCATGCCAAGTATTTTATGAGGGCTCATGTTCTGTAAATAAACTGTGGTGTTGCATGCTTCTACCATAGGTGTAATGGTAGACCCTAATCATCCAACATGGCTCTTACTTCTCTCACTATGCTTCTTTTCTTCCTTTCAACCACCCCATTTTGTTGTGGGTTATGGGGTGATACCAGTTCTCTTCTAATACCCTCTTCAACACAAAAGTCCTTAAAGGTGCTAGAAACATATTCTCCTCCATTATCACTTCTCAGGGCTTTCAATTTCTGGCTAGTCTCCTTTCCAACCAATGCTTTGAATTCAACAAATTTTGATAAAACTTCATCCTTCTTCCATGTGAATAAGGTCCAATATTTTCTAGAAGAGTCATCAACAAAAATCACATAATACCTATGTTTCATTGTATAGGTTGTAGAATATGGTCCACATACATCAGAGTGGAATCACTCCAAGATTTCTCTTGCTCTTCTATCTTGGCCCTGGAAGGTGTATTTCACATATTTCCCCAATGTGCATCCCTTGTATAGTACAACATGCTGGTCAAGGGTACATTTCAGGAGACTGGTGGCAATTTGTTGTATGATTTTTAAGGCTCCATGGTGTAAGTGTCCCATGTGCTATTGCCAAAGTTCTCCAACATCTCAACTTTTCACTTCTCCTACCTTGCTACTTAGTGCAACACAAGCTTTGACCTCTAGTTTGTAGATATTCTTCACTCGAACTCCAATCTATTTCACCTGCCTGATAGCTACATGTCTCAAAAAGGCTTTCCCCTTATTGAATACAACATTATAGCCATGATCCTCTAATATAGCTACAAAGATAAGGTTCTTCTTTAGCCCAATTACATACATGACATCTTTCAGATGAATATGGGAGCCTAACTCGTTGTTAAAGGTTAAGGTACGAATTCCTTTGGTATTGTACCAACCATCATCCCAAAGTTCTATGTGCATCTGGAGATCCTTCTCCTCTAGGCTACTCAAGAAATATTTGCATCTTGTCATATGGAATGAGGCACCTAAATCTAGATACCACACATTCCCCATTACAATGCTCACCATACATGCAATCAGGGTGAAGTCTAACTGGAACTGTGAGGCAAGTGCTTCACCTCCTGCTCCTCTTGAAGGCTTATTGTTAGACTTCTTATGCGGATACTCTGTTGCATAGTGCCATGAATATGGGAGCCTAAGTCGCTCTTAAAGTTTAAGGTACCAATTCCTTTGGTATTGTACCAACCATCATCCCAAAGTTCTATGTGCATCTGGAGATCCTTCTCCTCTAGGCTACTGAATAAATATTTGCATCCTGTCATATGGAACATAGCACCTAAATCTAGATACCACACATTCCCCATTACAATGCTCACCATACATGAAATTAGGGTGAAGCCTAATTCGAACTGTGAGGCAAATGCTTCACCTCCTGCTCCTCTTGAAGGCTTCTTATGCAGACACTTTGTTGCATAGTGCCTGAATTCATAGTAGTGAAAACATTTTATCTTGCTTAAGTCCTTCTTGCCAGTGTTCTAGTTGGTCTCTAGTTTTCTTTGGTAATTCTTTCCCTTCCCAACCAAAGAAAAATTCTCTTCCTCCTCAGATTTGGATGTTATGCCATCTCAATTGTTCCATTGAATTTCTTCCTACATGAGATCGGACCAAAGTCTCTACCAACTTGACTTTATCCATTCCATTTACAAAGTCTTGGTAGTTTTAAAAGGATTTTGGAAGGCCTAGGAGAGATAGGTTCACTAGTTCTTAAGAGGGAACATTCTCTCCAACTCCTCCATGCTCATCTTGACACTGAGTAAACCTGGAGAGGTAATGTGGAATGGTTTCTCGTTTTTGCATGTGTATGTTTCTGAGCTTGTCTCTCAATGCTAATTTCCTAGCATCACTACAATTTTCAAATAACTCAGTGAGGGTATTACACATAGAAAATTGAGTCTCCTTACCATGTAAATTAAATACTATGTGGTCTCTCACACCCTCCAAGATGATCCTCCTAGATTTTGTGATATCCTTCTTCCATTGGGCTAACTCTTGTACATATGATATTGTTGGATTTGGAATGTCAGTTTTGATGTACTCCAACACAACATTATCATAGAACATTTCTTCCATCATATCCTTCTAGGATATGAAATTCAAGGTTCCCTAAAGGGCATACTTCAATCTCAATCCGTTGAAAGAATTTTTCCCGCATAGAATGAAAACTACTTCACTAAATTTACAAATCGAAATCTATGAAGAAGAAGCTCTATTGACTAGTTTCTATTATGATTTTTGCTCTGGTACCATGTAGAAATCAATATAATTTTGCTACTACTGATGAAATCAAACTGAAATCAAGAGATTATAAATTTCATCTATTATTCTGTGGAATGGAAATCATAATTTAGAAAAACATGCAATGAAATGCAACCATTAAAACACCACAAGAACATAATGATTTACATGGGATACCAGCTGGGAAAAACCCCTTCGCTACTTTTCATTAACCATATGAGAATGAGAAACTATTACAATGTCTTGCTTTGATCCTAAAGCACACACCGCACTACAAACATGTTCTCCTGCTCTGGACAACACTTATCCAATTCAAGGCCCTAGCTATCTCCTATTTCCTTTCACAATCCTGAAGGAACTTAAATTCTAAAAGATAGGAATTTCATCCTATTTACTTGTGCAATTCCCAAGGAATGATTCACCTACTTTACTGCTAAGCCTATACAGTCAACTAGTATACAATTGATAATTACAATGTGCCTTTTCCTCTACTCCAGCTAGGCAATTCGAATTCCATGCATGTCAAAGCTATTTTAAGTTGATTAACTAGTTTAACTGAGAGATCACTAAGTTAACAATAGTTCTACTACTCAACTAACCTTCAACTGACTCAACTAGGTACTTGAGCTCATTTAACTGAGTCAAACTAAAAATAACTGAACTAGATTGCTAAATTTTAGCAATCATTACATGCACAACTCTACTTCTAGCCTATAACTTGAATTTATTGAGTAAACTAGTAGAAAAAGCCATGTCACACAAGTTAACTGCAATCCAAGTCATCCTATTGATGTGGAAAATTGAATTACTAAATTTGACTAAGGCACAAGTCAAATTTAGCCTTTCTTGCTACAATTTCTAACATTACGAAGTTTGTTGTTTGGCACTTTGGTGTGGTAGTAAATTGTGAATTTTTTTGGTTGGCACTCTAGTGTAACACTTTGTGAGTACTATTGGTTGGCACTTGGTTGCGAGGTCGAGTCTCGCCTCTGTCTCTGGTTTCAATTGTGTGTTTTAACTTATGATTAAAACAAGTTTGTTCAAATGACTTGACCGAGGAACACAATAGTAGACTTGGTATTGCATTATGTTGTCCAACGGGAGGTCATGGGTTCGAGTTCGGTCAGGCTCGCCAAAATTTTATTTTTCACTCAGGAGTTCATTTTATCAAACTTTTTGATAGACCAAAGGAGTGAATTTTGTCAGATGTGTGCCAGAAAGGTGCATTTTGTAGACAATGGACTTAAAAGGTGTATTTTATAGAATGATTAACTTTTACAATGTTTTGGGTTAATTTGAGGGCCAATCTGATTTTTGTAAAAAAGGGAAATGGATTGAATTTTATTGTGATATGAAAGGGGATATGAAAAGTCATGAAGATGAATTTTTGAGGACAAGAAGTTGTGTTTATTTCTTTGTGTTCAAAATGTTTTGGGCCATATGAATAGGTTTAGTGTTGATACAAGAAATGAAGAAATGGCTAATATTGATGTTTGAAGAAGTGGTTGAGGTTGCATTGATATGATCAGAGTTGGAAGAAGTGTTTATTGAGTTTGTGGATCCAACTTGAAATATCGTCAAAATTAGTCCACTATTTATTTGTGAAGGAGGTGGGTGCCTCCATCAAGGTTGGTGCATCAATCAGGTTGGAGCCTATAGCAAGATGGTGCTTGCATATTTGCGAGGTTAGTGCCTCAATCAGGTTGGAGCCTACAACAATTTGGTGCTTGCATACTTCTGAGGTTGGTGCCTACAACAAGTTGATGCTTACATACCTTATGGGGTTGGTGCCTACAAATATATTTTGAGGGTTAGTTTCTCTAGCAAGTTGGTGTTTGCAAATCTATTTTATGTCTTCATGCCTCCAACAGGTTGGTTCCCGCAAATCAATTTTTGGGGTTGGTGCTTGCAAACTAATGTAATCAAAGATTAAAGACTATAAAAAAAATTGGTTTTCTCTTGCAAGAGCTTCCACATACATCTAGTGTTTTCATGTGTTGAGGTGATGATGATATTTATTGATTTTGTCATGTTTTTAGTTATGATAAAAATGTAAAATTGTTTAATTTGGTTCAATTTGTCTTTACATTGATTCACCCCCTCTCCCCCAGTGTGATCATTATTCTAACAATTGTGTCTCTCAAATTCAACATTATTGAATGTTTCAAGAGAAGCTACAACAAAGGAATTGTGGAATAAGTTATGAACTTTGTATCAATCTAAGTCCCTAGTGAATAATTTTTTCCTATGGAAAAGTTTGTTTAACCTGAGGATGGAGGATGGAGACTCAATGAAAAAGCATCTAAACACCTTCAATACCATGGAAAGTCAGTTATTATATTTTCATATTAAGATTACATATGAATGATAAATGTATCAAGTTGTGTTATTTAACAGACTCATGGCATACTTTGATCATCTCCATAGGTAGTAATGCAACTACTTTAAGTTTTGACATTACAGTCTCATCCTTGTTATCTGAACATATGATATGGAAAAAAAAATGGAAAGTCAAAACACAGATGCCTTGTTTGTAACAAGATGCTCATAGGGTAGAAATAAAAATAATTCCTCAAGTGGAAGATCTAATTCTCCAAGAAAATATGTAAAGATATGTTGGATATGCACAAAAGAAGGGAATTACAAGAAAGTTTGTAAATCTAAAATTGCTAAGAAAGGGAAGGGATTTAATGATGATCCTTCTAAAAAAGAAAAAACATCCTTAGACGAAGGAGGGGATGTGTTTTTGAATTCTTCAAGTACATATGTATATCATGAGGCATGGCTAGTCAACTTAGGCACATCCTTTCATATGACTCCTCATAAGGATTGGTTTTGCAATTATGAAAGATATGATGGTAGTAATGTTTCCTTAGGAGATGACCTGATAGCCAAAATCGTAGGACAAGTAAAATTCAAGTTGAATCTCATGGGTGAAAGGATAAGGATGCTCCATAGTGTTTTTCACATACCAAGATTGGCCATAAATTTTATTTCTATAAGAAAGACGAGCAATGTAGGTGTAAAAACAATGTTTGAAAATGCTACATGTAGGATGGTTCAAGGAGAAGTAGTATTGCTGAAAGGATTTTGGATTAGAACTCTATATAAGCTATTTGGAATCACTATTGGTAATGGGCACAATAGTTTTGTTGTTCCTAAAAGTGGAGCTAAAGAAGGAAAGACTCTATTAGTATCTAGAAAAAAGAATATATTGTGGAATCAAAGACTAGAACATATCAGAGAGGAGGACCTTCAAGTACTACATGGTAATCGTATGTTATAAAGCATGTGTTATTTGTCTCTATATTTTGATTCATGTGAACATTGTTTATATAGGAAGTGGAATCAAGTAAGATTCTCCTCTAGAGATATAAGGGCAGAGGGAATATTACAATTGGTGTTGATTGACGTGTTTGGTCCCACGTTGGTTCCATCACTAGGTAAATACATGTATGGTGTTCTCATTTATAAATGATTTATCAAGGAATATATAGATTTATTTCCTCGGAAACAAATCTTTCTTTGATGAATTCAGAGAGTTTAAGGCTCTTATGGAAAATCAAACATAGAAGAAAATTAAGGTGTTAAGAGTATATAGTGATGGAGAATTTTGAAGGAATGAATTCAAAGAATTTTGTAAGAAGTGAAATATAGCAAGGCATAAGACTAATCCATACACACCTCAGTGGAATTTAGTTGTAGAAAGGATGAATAGGATTTTGATGGAGAAAACAAGGATCATGTTCAATGGTGTCAAGTTAGGAAAGGAATTCTAGGCAGAGGCAATGGACACCATGTTACTTGGTAAATAGATCACCCTTATTAGCCTTATATGACAAGACTCTACATGACGTATGGACTGATAAGAAACCCTCTCTTAAACATTTCAGAGTATTTTATTGTGATGCTTTTGTACATGTTCCAAAGGAGAATAGGAGAAAGCTACATAAAAGTTGAAAATTGCATGTTTATTGGATATAAAGATGGTAAAAAAGGTTATAAGATTTAGAACCTAAAATTTAAGAAGGTCGTGTATAGTAGAGATGTGATATTTAGATAAATCAAATATGTTGTCAAACATGAATTCCTACCAAGGAATAAAGAACCCGAAATGATAGAGGTTGAATTGAAGGATGACGAATTAGCCTCCACATGAGAATAGGAACAAAAATAATAAGAACCACATAGTATGGTATTGAGGAGATCAGTTCAGGAAATAAGGAAGCTAGAAAGGTATATTCCAACAAATTTCTCCTCAAAATTTGCTTTATTTATTACTGATGATCATCCTATAACTGTTAGGGAGGTAGTGGATTCAAAGGATGACAAACTTTGGAAAAGGCCACCATTGAATAAATGACATCCTTGGACAAGAATGATACTTGGGATATAGTGAAGTTGCTAGTTGGAAGAAATCCCATTGGAAGTGAATGGTTGTTTAAGAAGAACTTGAATGCAGAGGCAGGGGTGGATAAATTCAAAGCTCGATTAGTAGTAAAATGTTTTTCTCGAGTAAAGGGAATTATTTGTCATGAGATAGTTTATCTTGTTGACAAGTTAACTTCTACTAGATTTATTTTGTTTGTTGTTGTTTCTTTTGATTTTTAAGTAGAACATATGAACATAAAGACAAGATTCCTACATAGGAATCTGGAAGAAGAAATCTATATGAAGTAATGAAAAAGCTTTGTGGGGAAGGGAAAGAAAGAACTTGTGTTCAGGTTGAAAAACTCCCCCTATATGGTTTAAAGTAATAACTAAGGATATAATATAAAAAATTTGATACTTATATATTTGGACATGGTTTCACAAGGAGCAAAGTGGATCACTATGTATATTTCAAATTATTTGGTAATCATCTTATTTATTTGGTCTTGTATGTGGATGATGTGTTGTTGATTGAAAATCACAGGGAAATCATCCAAGTGAAAAATCATTTGTCCTATAAAATTGACATAAAGGATATTGGTGTTGAAAATTTCATTTTGGGCATGGAAATTAGAAGAGATTGAGAAAACAAGAAAATCTAGTTAAATCAGAGGAAGTATGTCGAGACAATAATTTACAGATTTAATATCTAGGAACATAAATCGATAAAGTTGCACGTTATTGTAGGTGAAAATTTATCTATACATTAGTGTCCCAAGACACAGGAAGAGGAAGAGGACATGTATCATGTTCCATGTGCCAATACAGTTGGAATTTTGATGTATGCAATGGTTTATACTAGACTGGACATTGCATATGCAGTGGGAGTATTGAGAAAGTATGTGTCAAAACTAGGGAAGGGGAATTAGACAATAGTAAATAGGGTTTTCATGTATTTACATAGAAATACAACCTATGGATTGTGCTACGAAGGAATACTAGAATTGGACCGAGTGTTGGAAATACATGAATTTGTTGATGCAAACTGAGTTAGATATTTGGATCGCAAAATATATACAAGTGGGTATGTGTTTAACCTATTTGGTGGAGCAATTAGTTGAATGAGCAAGATATATTATGTAGTGGCATTCTCAACTACATAAGTTGAATATATGGTAGCCTCTCATGCAAGTAAGGAAGCAATATGATTACAAATATTGTGTTCAGATGTTCGATTGGTACAACACGTTGTGTGGATAGATTGTGATAGTCATAGTGCAATCTACTTAGAAAAGTAACCCACATATCATTCTAAGATAAAAGATATTGATTTTTGATATCACTTTGTGAGAGATATTATTTAAGAAAAAAAGGTGTTGTTGGTGAAGGTGGGAGCTTTAAAAAAGGTTGCAGATTCATTAACAAAATATATGATCACTGAGAATTTATTTTGGTGTAGAGAAACAATGGGAATTATTGCATTGGGTTGTTGATCATGTACTCGTGTGACTCCTTGTGTGCAAAGAAAACAAGTGGGAGAATGTTGCATATGTGATATGTTCTTGACACAACTAGCTCTATGTTTTATACATTATCTTTCATGCAATAGGGGGGCCACAAGTCGGGCAATTTGCCCCCAAAAAAAATAAAATAAAAATTGGGTGTTTTTTGTGATCGAGTTTGGTAGTTTTTCATCACATGGTTTCACATTTAACAATTTTGTGGTGCGTGATGATTTAGCCTATGGTTTTGTAGTTTCAAAACTATGGTTGTGTTGTAATCTAGGTTAAATGGATTGGCATTTCATGGATGTTATATATATATATATATATAAGAAGTTAATCTTGAAAAAAAAAATCTCAGTTTTCTTGGCCTTAGTTTTTAGGGTAAAATCCTTTTCTTAATGTGTGTGTTTTTGTTTTCCATTGCATCTTTTTTAGTTTAATCAAGAATCTATTTATAGAAATTAATTGTACAAGGTCAAATATTATATCCAATTGTACTTAAGAAGTTAGTTTTAAAATTTTATAGCAAATTTCCTAATTCCCCTTGTTACATTTCTTGCAGTTGACTTGGTGATTTTGGAAAGAGTGTCTCTTTCTTCCTTGCTAGCCTTATCTCTTCTCCTAGAATAATTCCTACACAACTTAGAAATTTTATTAAAAGGTAAATAATAACTATTGCCTATTCCCATAAGATTAAGTATATCTATCAATTCATCTCTGATGCCTTTTAAGAAAGTTGTATGAATAGTATCTGGATTTAATGCACTTTGTTTGGATTTCTATAAATTATAATTAAACCTTTCTAAAAGATCCTCCAAGTTTTCATCCTCTTGTTGAGACATCCTAAAGCTATCTTATTTAGAGTCTCCAATCCTACAATAAGGCTAGTATTTCTTTAGAAATTTTTTACTCATATCATCCTATTATGCTATGATATGTTCACTTAATGCCATAAACCATTTTAAATCTACCCCTTTTAAAGTGGCTAGAAATAAACAAAGTGGGTGTCATCCATATATCCATAAGTGTGACACATATAATGGAATTTGAAAAGAAAAGCATCAAGGCCTCGGGTGACATATCATGAAAATTTGGAAGGATAGATGATGGAATATTCTTCATTTTTACCTCAAAACCATAGGTTACACTTGTATCCAAAATGGGAAATCCAAAAGTGACTTCATTTTCTACTTCTTGTGCTCCAGATCCTTATCCTCTTTCATTTCTTACTCTCTCTCTCTTGTTGCTTCAATATTAAATCCTCTTTCATCATGGTCTTTTTTTGCTTTTCTTTCTCTTTTTCTCATTATTACAACATCCATGTTAAATTCTCCTTCCTCGTGTTTTACCATCTTGTCTTCCCACTTAACCTAAAACTATTTAGTCCAATTCTTAGGATTATCTTTTGATGTTACAATGGATGAACATGTTTATATTTGTCCTTCTCTTGTTTCATCTACAACCAATGCTTTTTCTTGCACTTATTCTATTTTCCCTTCTTTTAATGATTTTTCCTATACAACTTCATTTCTTGGAGTTAAATTAGTAGTTTGGGGGTGGGGGGTTGGGGATTATTTTAGTCAATGTAATTCCTTTTCTAAAAAAACAACCTTTGTTATCTCTAAGTCTAATTAACTTAAGTATATGTAAACATGACATTGATTTGTGAGAACTCACTAAAGGAAAATGTTTAGGTTCTTACCTCTTGTCTTACCGCCTTCACTCCTCCTTGCCCTCAATGTTTGTATTAAAAGAAATATGTAGAAAACAAATTATCACTCCGTAAAGCTAATTCTAGTTGCACTTCCCCAACGATGATGCCAAAATGTCAAGATAACTTATTTCATAAGTTAAGACACTAATTATTAACCACAATTAGTATACTTATGAAACAGAGCCACTATGTGTGTAGCATTAGTTTTAGTATTTTCTAAGGTTCTACTTGGTGAATGGTACAAATTTTCAAAAAAGCTAAAAATGAGAATGAAATTCAAGTTATAATTATAGTCTATAGAAATTTAAATGTTGTCTACACTAAACTACTACAACACAAAACATAAAGACAATGTAAACTTCAAATAAAGCAAGATCTAATCTTTCAATCTAAGGCTACCACAACTTCACTGGTGGAAAATTAAGTTGCAAGCTTTCATTGCCTCAAAGGTTAAATGGATCTTACAACAATAGCATGTTTATTGTGTAGTTTGATGATTGAAAGGAATTGTAATGCACAATTAACAATTAAAAGTTACTTAACTAAATAAAATGAAAAGATGATTGATCAAGTTTAACTTTCTATCTAGCATTCATTCTAGTCCCTAATGGTAGAATCACAACCTACAATGTTCTTTTCAATTCTATGGATGAAAGAATATTATAACAATACTGAATACCATTTCAATCCTTGCTTAAAAACACATGTTCAAACTTGATTATAAATAAAGCTACAACTAAGAGAATAAAATGTAATCATAAAACTATTGTTAATAAAATAAAATGTAATATAAATCTAATTCAAACTTGATTAGAAATAAACTTGCAACTATGTGAATGAAATATAATTATAAAACTAAAATTAATAAAATGACATATAATCTAAATATAAAGAATAAAGAGATGACATATAACAAAACTGGAGAGAGAAAAAAATGTATGTACCAAGTGGAAGTATTCACAGTAGAAACAAAGATGTTATGTACACAGAAAACCAATGCATATGGCCATAGTATGGGGGCCTCCAAACTTAGGCTATGCATAGTGAAAAAACTTAGAGTTATTGTATTGGAGAATAAAAACAATGATATAGAGATTAATTAAGAGTTGATAGGTACAATAGTAATTTCCTAGCTTCTACTCTCATGAGCTATTTATACAAACTGAAAGAAAACAAAGTAAGTTATGATTTCTCTCTTGAAGTAACTACATATTAATCTAACCTATGAAATTAGATAAATAGATAACGCATAGTGTCATCTTGGACCTTAATAACGTCTTCCAAAGAAAATGTGAATCATATCCCTACTATTGCATTTTCTACTTGCTCATACCAGCGTTGACTAGAGTGTTGACGGAGGGGTTCTGTTTTTCCTTCTGTGAATATGAAGGGAACCACACAATGCCATGAAGACAAGGATTAAAAACCCATATTTGCGATTTTCTCAGAAGTGCCTACAATTAACTCAATGAATGAGAATTACCAAAATTTATTGTATTCCTAAAAATTGTAATAAAAAGGAATATTTTAATATTTTAATTGAATAGGGATACCGGAGGAATTTTCCGGATGGTTAAAAGTGGATGAAATCTGAGCAAAAAAAATTCAAAAACTTTAGCAGTAGTCGTGTTTGAATCATGTTTTTGATGGTGGAAATGGATTCAGCACCATCCAAAACCTCTAAAGCACCCAAATATTGAAGTTTGATAGCTATAACCTAGATTTACAAAAATCCCTATCGAATTTTATCAAAATCTTGCCAGAATTTCTATGATTTTTCATAATTAAAACAAAATACAAAATAGTAAAAATACCTCGTATGGTCTTATTTATCTTTATTACAAGTAGATCTCGTCAAAATGTGTAAAGATGGAGAAAAAAGAGAGTAAATAAGACCAAAATAGACAAAGTTTGGTTGTTTTCTTAATGACAAAATCAAGTGCCAACACTCAACACACACAAAATTATTTATTGTGTCTACAACTAAAATTGTTATAATAACATATTATTATTATGTCATTAAAAGCCTTTATATAGCTCACTTTAAAATTGTGCCAACCTACTACTATTATAGAAACTATATTAAATTATAATTAAAATGGGCAATTCATAACATATACAATATTTTTGAATTCAGGGTTCTTCTATGATCCATATCTTGTAAATTGAAATTCTTTTGGTAAAAAATCACATGAAAATTTTTTATACGCATTTCAAACGATCCAATGTGGTTCATCTTCAAGACAAAGATGGAAAGTATGATCTAGACAAAATATTAAATAGTGAAGGAACTGTACAAAGAATATACTCAAATGGTTGAAATAAAATGGTCATAAAGAATAATATTCCAAAATAAAATAATAAAAATTGAGTTAAAAGAATGACGATAAAATAGAAATAATAAGGATAATTCAAAAATTGAAAACTAATATTCTAATCACTCTCCGAAGACATCGAATAGTTGCGCGCTAGGGTTTTTATCTGTGCACTAGGGTTTGTGCGAGCTTCGCAATCTCCCCCAGGTGCCTCTAGTTCTAGCCTTCGGGACCTGGCCCACCATGGCAGATCCACTTCAACAACCTGGCACCCGCTCCTTCAAGGATATGGTCTCTAGACGGTCACCAGACCAAGCTTCATTCTTCACAAAGTTTGCCTCCAGCTCTACCTTATGTGCGCCACCAAGAGGAAGCTCTAACAAAGAAGAAACTATGAATCCATAGCAAAATGAGCTGCCAACAAGGAACGAAGACACAATGAAAATATCAACCAAGGATTCTCTGGTAGACAAGGGCAAGACCGCAAATACGCCCTTCCATACCAATGTCAATCCTTCTCAATCTCAAGAGCAGTCGCAAGATCAGGGAGAAAGACCAAGAACAACTGTAATTGCAAAGCCAAGAAAATCCCAGAACTGGAAATCCATGACCCTAGGTAGCTTAATATGGAAAATACATGCAGGAAGACCCGGTCATATGCAAGTTCATCGAAATATGGCCAATAGAAAGAGCACTGAACTGGTGGATCCAGATAAAATGGACACCCAAAGGAGAGATCAGACTTCAGCTAGGCTCCAAAGGATTTTTTACAGTCATCTTTAACCTCCTAGAAGACAGAGACAATTTTTTAAGGAGGGCCCTATTTCTACAACTCAATCGGTTTATACATAAGATTCTGGCAGGAGAAATTCACACCCGAAAAAAGAGGATTTCACTAGGGTTCTAGTTTGGGTATGCCTCTACTCCTTACAAATTGATTGTTGGGCTCCTTCAGTCTTAAAAGGTATTGGGACCAGTTGGGGGAGTAGATCAAAATATCTGAAGGCACCAGAACGGGTCGCTATGTCTCCTATGCACGAATATGTGTTTACATATGCATCTCTGGGGCTCTTCCAGAAGCAATCAAACTAATCTTTAGGGATGAAGTCTGGTTGCAAAGTATAGACTATGAACAAATCCCCATTTGAGGCAGGAAGTATCGTGAGCACAGGCACCTCTTCCGAGACTATCCCATGAATAAAATCCCCCAAACACAAGAGCAAGTAAATAAACAAAAAGATAGCGAAGGGTTCACCAACGTAATCTCCAGGAACAAGAATAATAGGAAGAAAGTTACCCCCGAGAAGAACCTATACAAAGAAGCAAGCCAAAATCAATTCAAGGTATTGAACAAGCAACAACAAAGGGATCCTAATGAAATGATAGCAGATGAAGTGGGAGAGGAAGAAATGCACCCAAAAGACAACGATCAAGATGGAAGGGACACAGGTAATACTAGAAAAGGTAAATAGCAGTCGCTAGAGGTTACATAAATGCAACTAGCAAAATCAGAGGAAACACTAGAGGAAGACATAATAGAAGAAGCTCTGCAGGGGGACCTTGCAACAATTGCAGAGGAATGGAAACAAAAAGGAATAAATGCCATATCAGAACAAAAGTTACAAAAATTTGAAGGATCATATCTCCTCCAGGAAGAATTGAAACTCAAATCCCACATTCTAGCACAAGAAAGTACAGCTTCAAAATGAATTTTAGCCAACATCCCAGTAGAACGACTCAACCTCAAAGGCTCAAGCAGAAAGCGAGGACGAAAGACCACTAGTCATCTCCTTCAAGAACTGGGAGCCAAGCTAATCAATAAAGGAAAGGTAAAGGATTTTTCTATATACCCATCTCCATGTCAATGAACTGCATATCTTGGAATATTAGGGGACTCAATAGTCTTGGGAAGAAATGTATCTTAAAAAGAAGAGTCATGTATGATCATCCTGACATCCTTCTCATTCAAGAAATGAAGCTCGACTTGTCTCACCGTCCCCTACTACTCAACTCGTGCTTCAGGCCTTACATCTCCTTGGCTAACACGACCACAGGCATAGCAGGAGGCATAGTGACTTTTTAGAAAAACTCTAAATTCGACCTTTTATCTTCTCTAGCCACTCACCATTCCTTAACTGTGATCCTGAGAATCACAGGCACCAATGATACCATTAGTATAACCAATGTATATGCCTCGCACAAGGTGATAGACCGTATAAAAATGCTCCAAATCATTTCCAATCTCCTTGACCCTCTGCACCACCCCATCAAAATCATAGTGGGTGATTTAAATATGATAACTAACTCATTTGAAAAGAAAGGAGGAATCCGGAAGTTAGATAAGGACTCTGAGGGTTTCCTTACCACCATTGAAAACCTCAACCTATTGACATTCCCACAAGCAACAGTTTATTCACCTAGAACAATAGAAGAGGAGGAGACCATCAAATAGCCTCCTGTTTAGACAGTTTCCTTCTCTCTGAGGCATCCTATCTCACCCCTTGGGAAACAGAGGCGAGAATCCTTCCGCAAGAAGGCTCTGATCACTGGCCTATCTCTCTCAAGATTCAAATTTCCAAGTGTCCAAAGAATAATCCTTTTGTGTTTGAGGCCTTCTGGTTGAACCACCCGGATTTCATGGAAAAAATGAAACAATGGTGGACCTTCCCTCCCTCCAGAACTGGAAACAAAATGTATTATTTCCAACAAAAATTAAAATATATCAAAGACGAAATCAAAAAATGGAATATAGACACTTTTGGAAATATCATCACGGACAAAAAAAACTTGGAACAACAACTGGAACTACTTCAACAAAATATAATTGAAGAAGGGCTATTAGAGACTAACAATCAAGAGGAACAAAAAATACAACAAAGATGGGATGAAAGAGCCATTCAGGAAGAAAAGTTGTGGCAGCAAAAATCTAGAATAAATTGCCTGAAAAGTGGAGAAAGGAACACGACCTTTTTCCATAAAACAATGATACAACACATGAGGAACAACATAATTCTAGCTCTGAAGAACCAAGAGGGTCATCTCATTCACTCTCAAGAGGAGTTGGAAACAGAGCTCACAAATTATTTCAGCTCTCTTCTCAAAGAGCCAAGGAATGATCAGGATCAGGATATCAAGAATATCTATAAGAATATTCCCAAAATCCTCACGGAGGTCCATAATAAAATGATCCTAAGGAAAGTCTCCCTCCCAGAAGTGGAATATGTTGTCATGGGAATGCCCAATGGGAAAGCTCTAGGGCTGGATGGGTTCACCATTGATTTCTACAAATCTTGTTGGCCCATCATAAAGATGGATGTTCATAACCTACTGGAGGAATCTTGAATTCAGAATTCTGTCCTTCAAGCCCTTAACTCCACCTTTCTGACTTTGATACCCAAATGAATCTCTGCATATTCCCTGGATAAATTCAATCCCATAGCCCTCTGCAATGTCATATACAAAATTATCTCCAAAATTATGTCCAATCAAATTAAAGTCATCCTCCCTCTCCTCATCTCCCACCAATAGTTTGAATATGTGGAAGGAAGATAAATCATGGATAGCATCATCCTCTCTCATGAGCTTATTCATTCTCTCAAATCCCAAAAAAACCTGGTATGATGATCTAGCTAGATATGTCCAAAGCATTTGACAAAATAAGTTGGAACTATATGAGACAAATCTTGGATGTTTTTAGTTTCCACAAGGAAAGCATCAAGTGGATCATGGCTATGGTGTCAGGAGCTTTATTCTCTATCCTTGTGAATGGCTCACCTTCGCAACCCTTCCTTCCTTCAAGGGGTATCAAGCAAGGGGATCCAATCTCTCCCTACCTCTTTGTTATAATCGCTCTATCACTACCACCCTGCATGAAAATAAGCTTTCGGGCCTCTAGCCCCATGCCTCTACCCCCACTACAACTCACCAACAATTTGTGGATGATACTCTTCTTGTGGGCCTCCCATCCATCAAAGAGGTTGCCTCTTTCATGTCCATCCTAATAGACTTCTCTGCTGCGTCGGGCACCTCCATCAATCCCCTTCCAAGTTGTTTTCTTTAACACTCTGTTGCCCATCTACAGGAACATCACCAGACTCCTTGTCGTCCCTATCAGCTCTCTCCCCTCCACCTACCTTGGCCTTGCCCTTACTGACAGGCCTCTCTCTCGAACCACTTGGGAGAACCTACTAAACAACTTGGAGAAAAGATTGGCCAATTGCGCCTTCAGATCTCTAAATTTGGGTGGTCGTCTTATCCTGGTTAAATCTCTCCTTCATGCCATCCCGCTATACATGTACTCGGCTCTGGAAGACCTAAAACTAATATCAAACAAAATCAGGAACCTCCAGAGGAACTTCTTGTGGAGAGGTGTTGAGGTCAAACAGAAATGGGCTCTTGTAACATGGGACAAAATCTGCAAGCCAAAAAAAGATGTTGGCCTCGGTCTCAGAGACATAGACCTCTTGGGCAAGGCCCTGAGAGCCAAAAATTCTTGGAGATGGATTGCCAACCCAAACTCCCCTTCGGGTACCCTCTAGAGAGAAAAGTACACTCCCTGCTTAACACAATAGCAAATCATCAGGCTCAATGGAAACATTAAAGGTTCTGTCATCTGGAATCAAGCCTGGGAGAACAAGGACATCATCCAAAGGCATAGTTTCTGGGAAATAGGCAGCGACAACAAGGATCTTTTTTGGGAGATGCCTAGAAACAAAGGCCGAAACTTAATCAAGACCAATATCAACATATCAAGGCTAAAATGAAAACAGAGGCAAGATCAAAGTCAACCAGTACTGGTCAAATAGTGAAGAAAATGATAGATGGAGAAATTGGATCAATGAAGAGGAATGGACTCCCCAAATGAACCCCCAAACCTGGTCGGACCTCTCTACAAAGTTACAAAAAAGAAAAATCCCCATTGACTCTGCTGAGGATAATCTTAGATGGGGGGAAAACACCGTAGGACACTTCATCTTAAGCGAAGCGTATAGATACATAGCAAAGCATGACTAACTCCAACCAGATCCGAAATAGAATTCAATCTAGGATATGAAGCACTGGCTAAAAATATCCATCTTCCTTTGCTTATTCATGCATAGGAAAGTTCTAACGTGGGAAAATCTAAGAAGAAAAGGATTTATAGGCCCTTCAAGATGCCCCCTCTACCAGCAAGATGAAGAAACCCCCAATCATATGTTAAATTTCTGCCCTTTCGCGTCCAATGTTTGGAATTAGATGTCCTTGGTCTTCAAAAGCTCTGATTGAGACCTCTCTTCCATTCAAAATACCATCGTGAAATGGAGAAAGGTCTTCTCCCCCCATCCTCTGGTTAACCGTGCTTGGAATTTAATTCCAGTTTTGATCTGCTTGGATCTGTGGAAGGGACACAATGCGAGAATATTTCGCAGCCTCTCCATCCATGAGGAATTCATTACCGTGAAGATCAAATGCGTGCTTCGTGAAACTCTGACCTCTCTACCCACTCAGACTCTCAAAGCCCCTCCCACTCTCTGTGAAGTGATAATTCTCTCAATGTTGGACCTCCTTCATATCAAGGTTCGCAAAGTCACTCCCCTCCCCAGCATGATAATAAAAATAACACATGGCAGCCACCAAAACAGGGGACTTTTAAGCTCAACTACGATGACGCAACTAAAGGGAATCCGGGCCCAATAGGTTTTGGAGGGGTCTTCAGAAACTCTAAAGGTGAGACAATTTGGATTTATGAGGATTATATAGGTTTTGCTACCAACAACGTCGTGGAACTTCATGCCTTGGAACATGGCATCGCCATAGTGCACTTCCTCAACCTCAATCCTCTGGTAGTTGAAGGAGATTCCACGCTGGCTACCCAAATTGGAAAAAAGCTTCAACAAGGTATCGAGGTGGACAAGATTTAAAAAAATTGGTGCCTACACAAAATAATACAATGAATCAAGCAGGGAATTGACAACAGGGCAGGCCTTCACTTTCAAGCAATCAGAAGGAAAGGAAATAAATTCACTGACAGACTAGCGAATGAGGGTACAGCTGGTACCCTATGCCTGAAGTCCTGCACGTGGCAAGATTTAGAGGATGGGGATCTCTGTCACCAATGTGAATCTATCAATGTGAATCGAGTAATTTTCATCATTATAACATGGATTTTATGCTCAATGAGAAAGACAAGTGGGGGGTGTTAGCTCCTGCTGCAGCAGGTATTCATGTTTCATGATTGGCATTTCACAGGCCAAATATGTTGTACTTTGCTTGCTGCAATGCTCCATATTTGCTCAAACGGTCTCCAAATGACGAAGGCTACTTCAAGTTCATTCAACTGACTTCAAATTTTGTAAAGTTTTCCTGGTATCGCTACTTTTAGTTAAAGGGAAGTCCAAACAGTTTAATCTTGGTTTCCCTAGGTTTAAATTTCTTGTTTTAGAATATAGAGATTGTAAGTCTGTCCAAACAGTTTAATCTTGGCAGACTCTTAGATAGGTAGAGAAATAGAAGAGTCCAACAGTTTAATCTGGGCTTTGAAAGAAATAAGGGTAGTATGTAGATAGGAAAGCATCAAAAGAAAATGTATGATGGGTTTGCAAGTCTAAGTACACCCCCAAGCAAAAGAAGAAAAAATGCTAGGCAAGTAGGCTGGGTAGGTAGTTCTGAGGCTGATTGAATTGCTGACTAGTTCCAAGTTTTCAGGTATCATATCATACAGAACATAATCAGCAAAGATTTGTAAGCAAAAAGGTTCAAATGAGGTATAACTGACTTCCCTTCTCTGTTTTCCCCAATCATTAACTAACATCCCCAAAAGAGGTCAAGATCTGCTTGACACCTCTTGAGTTCATCATCTTCATCACTCCGGTTGAGTAAAAATTTGCTTTACTTAAAGTTGTTCCATATCTTCTCCCGAAATATGGCCCTACCCCCTGTAACAGCGTAAGTCTCCCGAACTTAGCGCTTTCTTATCATCTCCATATTAACCACTAACATTATTATGTAGCTCCCTATGTTTCCAGTCCCCGTATTAATATTAAGTAAAAATCCCTTATGTAATATCCCTCCCCTAGTTGAAAAATAACCATATCAGTTCCCGGGAGTTGTTCAGTTTATCAGAAACTAAGCAAGAGCCCCGACCCCCTAACCACTTCCCAAAATACGATGGACTCCTTCCAAAGTATAAAGTCCCCCCGAGGTAGTCGAACCCCTTCCGAAACCTTATATGACCTTCACACCCACTTACTTACCTTTTCCCCTCAAAACCGTCTTCGCGTCGCAACCTCGCACTCTCGCATTCATGCCAAACATAGCCCATCCCTCCCCTGCCGATGCGATATTGCGATATCGGCTATCACAAACGCCGAGTGTCCAATCCGTTCGCCTTTCCTCTCTGCCGATGTGATATCGTGATATCGCATATCGGCAGTCGCAAGCGCCAAATGCCCAACCCAATGATCCCCCTCTTTCCCCGCCGATGCGATAACGCGATATCGCATCGGAGTCTCTTCACCACCGTCTACCTAGTACCTCACCATGTCGCGCTGTACCAGGGACCCATAGCTGACGTCATTCGCCGTACAACCAACGCCATGCTTGCGTCAGCAGCCAGAAAAGCCGAAAAAGCTTCGCGTAGGAAGAAAAGTCGCACTTCGGAGCTCCAGATCAAGAAACAGAGGCAGTTTCCAATGCGCGAATCGCGCATCGCTACGGGAAATTGGCCATTTTGAGGAATCTTCAGGGAATCTTCTGGTTGCCGAGCCCACTGCACGCCGAAAAAGCCCGAAAATCACCCAAACGTGCCAAAGGATCCGGTTTGAAGACAACAGCAGATCATTCACAGAGTTTAAAGTGTATCAGATCAAATCAGCAGGTATCAAGCGTGTCAAAGAGTATCAGTCGACGGCGGACACCATCAATGTAGCAGCAAAGTGTATTAGAGAATATCTTGAGCGGCAACCCAAAGCAAGAGAAAATTGAATATCTTCCAGCAGATTCACAGAAGGAGAGTGAAATTACTTGAAGCTCTCAAATCGTAATAATTGCACATTAAATCCGCACCAAAGCCGAACTGCAGCCCCGAAGCTCATTCACTTCAGCAGCACCGCATCTGGTCCCCAAAGGCCACCTCGTCACCTATTCCGATTCAGCTGCCCCCAGCGCAGCCAAAAGATTTACTTGCATTTAATTCCAGCAGCATTTAGATTTTTGAAGAGCTCTAAGCAGACCTGTCAAGGTCACTTGTAATGATGTCTTCCTGATATTTTGTTTATAAATACCACCCGAAGCGATATTGTGAGGGGTTGGTTGGTTGGTAGTAGTAGTTGTTGGTCAGTTTCCTTTCCAGCAATTTCTCTGAGTAAAGACTCGCACTGTAACTGTCATATTTTTCATAATCAAAGATTGCTGAAAGCATGGATTGCGAAACAACTTGTTGTTTTCTCTTGGCCGAGGAATGATCACGGAATTCCTATGTCTCTGCATGATCCAATAAGTGTTTTTCTTCCCTGTCTATTTTATGTTTTATCACCTTTCCGCCTTTCTAAGTTGCAGAAAAAAAGAATAGCTTAAGATTTGTTTTAATACACCTTAAGTTCAATTTCTGCACTTTTCGATGTTTTCTTCAGAAATGGTTATGAGCTTGTATTCTTAAATGATCTGGTTTACGCCGTTTCTTTCACATATGAGTGCATGTCTTTGGAATTATTAACTACTCCGAGATCCCACTCATCCATTTCTCCCCTTCGTCAGCATGATGAAATGATCCTCTTTTGCCTTTCATCCCTGATGTTCATTCTGTACTTTCAGCAGACTAAGTATTGTATCCTGTGTGGCTATCCCGCTCCGTATCCCCTTGTGACCAAGAAAACGCTCGCATGCCTCAATCTGTGACTCCATGCCCAATGGTTCAAAACTTATAACACCTTACTGTGCCTCTTTATTCAAGAATCCTACCTTCCTTCCAATCAAAGTCAACATTCCCTTGAAGTCAGAAAGCTAGCCTAAAATCATCAACTAAGGTTGAATCTAAAGGAGAGAGCCCTCTCCGATTGCAGGTGGGCTAGAACCTGCAATCAGAAGATTAGTTTATGGTTACCTCGGTCGTATCCCTAATAGGAGCCTAGGGAAAACCTGAGTGATAACATAATGGCGACTCCGCTGGGGAACTCCTCAGATAAATCAATGCAACCAATCTGCATCCTCACAGAGGAAGAAACTGAATTCTAAATCGGTCAACCTGCGTGGTTGCATATTTTGAGAAATCTTTCAAAGTTATATTAGAAGCTGGCTCCTAAGAAACTGACACGTAATACACGATCAAATCCTGATCCCAATAACCCACCTGCTGTTGGAAATCCGAATCTAATTCCGAAGATCATCAGGTAGCAAAAACAAAAAGACTGCCAGACCCCTGTTAGTCCTGAAGCAGTTCAGCCAATTGTTGTGCCAACCACCGTCAAAGTTCTAGTCTGATCCACCCCGAATTCCTCTGGCTCATCGCCCCCTTCTCCGAGCAACTCTTCCACACCTCAACCCCATATCCATAGCCCATCGGTTACTCCCTCTTCCCTGGTTATTCCTATAGTCCCCCTCGCCTTAGGCATTCCGCTAATCCCCGTAATCATGGCTAGATATGCACCATTACAACTACCTGCTAATCCTGGGGCAATGCCTCAGGAGTATCAATCAAAAATCACTTACTTTGATGGCACAACCTCTTGCACCGCCCTACAACATACAAAGAAAATGCAGGATTATTTCGAGAGTTATGAAATAGACGATGATAGCGTAAGAATGAAGATTTTTGTTCAAAGTCTAACCGGTGATGTCAGAACCTGGTTTAGGGCACTTCCACCTAATTCAATACTAAATCTGGAAGCCTTATACCAAACCTTCATTAACAGATGGGAGAAAAGGAAGGACCCCCTGCACATTCTATCCGAATATGAGTCTATCAAGAGAGGACCTGGGGAAGCTGTTCTGGAATATTGTGCCAGATTTAACAACGTTTACAACGCGATACCACCGAATCTAAGACCTCCACCCGACCTTGCTCTATACAAATTCCCGGATGGCTTTGATGCCAAGATGGCGTATCAATTAAGGGAAAGAGCCCCTCAAAGCCTGGCAGAAATGCAAGATGCCGCAGTAAGCGTAGAAGCAAACCTAATCGCCAAAAGAAACAGAACCAGATCTGAGAGAAAAACCACTTTCAAAGAAGAACCCTCCTCTCACGAGCAGAAACTGGATGCAATCATTAGTTCCATGAACAAAATGGGAGATAGATTAGACAACGTGGAGAGAAAAACTTCATGGGAAAATCAACAGCCCAACACTGCAAGGAACCCAAACTTCAGAAAAACCCAAAATATGAACATGGGTAGGGCCAATCACGATCATGACGTCAGACCTCCTTTCCAAAAGAACTTTTCCGAGGCATCTACATTTGCTGATCCCACACACGGGACCCTGATGAACCTGGTTGATTCAGAAAATGGACAGCAATCTTCCTTCATGGAAGAAAACCCCCCGTACCTTAATATAGAGCAATTCCGCACCAAATTGGGAGAGTCCTTTGACTTTAAACAAGGGTATGACACTGCCATATATGAGGTACATAAGCAATACAAACTAAGAACACGGACTATCGATGTATCTCTGCCCAGCAGGGTAAAGGAGGGTAAACAACCCAACAAGGCTAAAGGGAAAAGCACCAACGGTCATACAATTAACAACTAGGTCCCAAATTCGCAACAAGTTATTGTGGAAGATGTAACAGAAAAACATGGTTCTATAGAACAACCGATACACTCTTCCCGCCCTGAAAAATACCTGGAGAGCATTCATGAAAATATTCCCAGAACAGAGAAACCACGGACAGTCATACATAGTGATACACACGTTCCAAAGGGAAATACAAAAAATACGCCGGAGAACGAAAAAATCACCAGTGTTAATACCCGGAACCCAGCAGAAAAGCCATTCAGCCTAGAAACCGAAATTGGGAAGCTTAAAATCTCCATCCCTCTCTCAGAACTAGCTAAGCACACTGTGTATAGACAACAAATTCAAAAATCGCTCCAATTACCTGAAATTAGGGATGATGTAAACATTCTAGATGACACCTCTGAATTACTGTTCGGGCCAGAGGTTGACGGAAAAACAGCATTCGGACCTGTTCCGCCTTTCTATATCAGCTCGCACATACACGATAAGATACTACACAATGCTATGTTGGATTCCGGCGCCTCATACAACCTCATGCCCAAAGCCGTAATGGAAAAGTTAAACCTCGATGTCACCCGACCCTATAAATATCTGTATTCGTTCGATTCAAGTCAAGTCAAATGCCTAGGCTTAATCAAAGATCTTTGCGTATCCCTAGTCCAATTCCCGAACAAAATGATCTTAATGGACGTAGTAGTTGCTGAAATACCCACAAAATATGGCATGCTGCTATCCCGATCATGGGGAGCAAAACTGCAAGGATCCCTTCAACTCGACCTCTCTTACGCCACTATATTCGTCTTTGGGCAACCAAAGAGACTTTATAGGGAAACGCTAATGAAATATGTGGTGAGTACTGAGGAGAAACCCCAAAATTTTCCGATATACTTGATCCATTCTGATATGGATTCTTTTATTTTGTTTAATGATAATACAAGTCTTCCAAATTCTGACAAATCGCTAGCTCTAGAACAAGAAACCAATGCTAGTGAAAGGCCAGCTGCCAACTCGCTTGAAATAGTCTCAACAGCCCAGGCAACCAGCATAGGACAGGAAGAAAATCCCGAAACAGAAGTCACCAACTCATCTGCTCTGCATGCCCCTCAAATCCCCAATACACACCTTGGACCAGAGGTCTCATGGTTTTTAGAATTTGATGGTGCAGTTAACAAGTTAGGAGCAGGGGCCGGAGTGTGGATTTACAAAACTCACGAAAATCACGCACAAGGCCACGCCTATAGACTCAATTTTAAATGTACAAACAACATGGCAGAGTACGAAGCCCTTCTCTTAGGCCTCAAACTGCTCAAAACCTTGGGAGCTACCACAATCTCCATCCTAGGTGATTCGGACCTCATTATACAATAGATAAAGGGCAATTTCGTCGCCAATGACAGTAGAATGAGAGCTTACAGAGCCACTGCCAGTGAGTTGCTTAGCACCTTCAGTGATGTTGAGTTAACCAAAATCGCGCGAGAACATAATATTCATGCTCATAGCCTAGACACCTTTGCCAGCGCTTGTAGGTTCCCCTTCGGACCAAGTCACCACTTCACTGCAGAAGTAAAACATAGACCGTCAATTCCTAACAATGTCGAGAATTGGCAGGTATTCAAAGATGATGTCCAGATTAACAATTTTTTAACTCTGGAAGGGGAATTCTCTAGCACCAACATTGACATTGACGTTACACCAGAAACACAGCAACTAGATCGCATGACCCTAACAGTCCCCATGGCTGAACAGATACTCAACCCAACTATTTTTGACAGCACAAACATAGGGCTACTGAAACAGTCTTACTCACCTAAGGCAGCCGAGGCAGAAGAAGAATTTATGGACCTAAAAGGAAATATTTTGCCTGCTGGCCTGACCCCATTGGAAGACATGTTTGATAACAACGATGTGGCCAGAAAACCAAAAATGGAACCTTGGATGCCGCTATAGAAGAGTACAACATAGGAACGGCAGAACATCCCAAGATGATTAAACTCTCTAAAAACCTGCCTCCTGACCAAAAGCCCAAATATGTGGATCTGTTCAAAGAATTCCAAGACGTATTTTCCTGGAGTTACGAGGACTTGAAGTCCTATGACACTTCAGTAATCTAGCATACCATTCCCCTAAGGTCGAACTAGAAACCGTTCAAACAAAAACTCAAAAGAATCAACCCCATGCTTCTCCCTATGATTGAAAAAGAAATAAAAAGAATGTTTGACGCAGGGATCATTGCGCCTATCAGATTCTCGGAATGGGTATCTAACTTAGTCCCTACCAGGAAGAAAACAGGAGAGATAAGACTGTGCGTAGACTTGAGAAATTTAAACCAAGTCTCCCTAAAAGACCACTACCCGTTACCTAAAATGGATCACATCTTGCAAAGGGTGGTGGGTTCTTCCAGGATTTCCCTACTTGACATATTCTCGGGATTTAACCAAATTCTAGTTCGCCCAGACGATCAGGACAAAACAACTTTCACTACGCCCCGAGGAACATTCAAATACGTTAAAATGCCTTTTGGGCTGAAAAACGTCGGTGCCACCTTTCAAAGAGCAATGGATATCACGTTCGCTAAGGAAATACACGATTTCCTTGTGGTTTACTTGGATGACCTGACCCCATTTTCCAAATCTGACTCGCAACACCTTAAGCACTTAAGGCAAATTTTTATCACATGTAGGAAATTCGGTATTTCCTTGAACCCGAAGAAGTCCCTGTTCGCCCTGGAGGAAGGCAGGTTATTAGGGAATATAATATCGAAAGATGGGATCAGAATCGACCCAGAAAGAATTCAGGCTATCCTCCAGATTCCTTACCCAAGAAACACAAAAGAGCTACAAGGATTCCTTGGAAAAATCAACTTCCTGAGAAGATTCATCCCAAATTTAGCCGAGTCAATGAGGCTATTGAGTAACATGCTAAAAAAGGATGCCAAGGTGAGATGGTCCCTTGAGGCCAAGCAGGCTTTCGAGAGTATAAAAGCAGCCTCGACTCAAACACCTGTCCTTACCAGTCCTCAATTTGACAGAGAGTTTATCATTTTTTCTTTCGCATCAGAACATACCATAGCAGCAGTCCTTCTACAGAAAGATGATCATGGAAATGAGAAACCAATAGCTTTCTTCAGCCAAGCTTTGAGAGACGCGCCCCTAAAATTTCAGATCATGGAAAAGCAAGCTTACGCTTTGGTCAAAGCCATTAAAGACTTCAGAATTTACATCCTCTACTCTCATGTGATCGCATATGTCCCCAACGCAGTTGTAAAGGATATATTAACTCAAGAAGGATTGGAAGGCAGAAGAGGCAAATGGATTGCTAGCATCCTTAAGTATGACATCGAGATAAAACCCACCAAGATTATAAAAGGACAAGGGCTAGCTAAGCTAATGGCCGAAACAAATTTCCAAGCGCTTAACATTAATCAACTGGACGATGAAGAGGAGTTGGCGACTCCACAGATCAGTGATACCTTCACACAATCCCCTTGGTACTCTGATATTTGTTTTGTATTGTTAAACCTGTGTGCTCCCCCAGGATTGTCTAGAACTAAAAAACGACTTTTAAGAATGAAATCATCAAACTTCTGTGTCATAGATGGTGCCTTATTTTGGAAGAATTATGAAGGCATTTTGCTTAAATGTTTAACTAAGGATGAAACTAACAGCGTCATAAGAGAATTTCATGCAGGTGATTGCGGAGGCCACTTATATTGGAAATCCACGGCGGACAAGATCTTGCGGGCCGGTTATTACTGGCCCTCTTTGTTTACATATGCGAAAACATTTACTGCCTCATGCCATAAATGCCAAATCTTTGAAGGAAAAAGAAAATTATTGCCTCTGCCCCTAAAGCCCATTTCAACCGAAAAGCCTTTTCAACAATGGGGTCTTGACTTCGTTGGAGAAATTCATCCCTCCTCCTCAGGCCAGCACAAATGGATTTTAACAGCCACCGACTATTTCACCAAATGGATTGAATCCATCCCGTGTAGGCAAGCCAATGACTCCACTATCCTCCAATTTCTTGAGAACAACATCCTGTCCAGATTCGGCTGCCTAGAGAAAATCATTACCGACAACGCGGCTGCTTTCAAATCCAATAAAATCATTAACTTCTGCTACAAGTAACGCATTACCTTAGGACACTCCACAACTTATTACCCCCAAGGCAATGGCCTGGCCGAGTCCTCCAATAAGAGCCTCATCAATATCATAAAGAAGATGCTAGAAGAGAATAAAAAGAATTGGCACAAAAAGCTCACCAGCGCCCTATGGGCAGACCGAATGACCACCAAAAAATCCATCGGGATGAGCCCCTATGAACTTGTGTATGGCATGGAAGCTAGGTTCCCTTCATCTCTGGGCATACCAACTATCAAACTGTTGCAAGAAATTCAAGCTGAACCGAACGACATGCAGAGAAGGATTAATCAGACTATTCATCTTCAGCAAACCAGAGAAGAAGTTTTCAATAGAACTCAAGATCTACAGGAAAAACTCAAGAAAATGTTCGACAAGAGAACCAAAGCGGAGGATTTCCGGGTAGGGAGCAAAGTCCTAAGATGGGATGCAAGAAGGGAAGACAAGGGAAAACATGCTAAATTTTATTTTCTGTGGAAAGGTCCGTACACTATCAGCGCTGTGCAAGGCAATAACACCTACTTTCTCAAATCTCTTGATAACAGCACAGCGGAAGAAGGCCCGATCAACGGCCGGATGTTGAAGCACTACAATGATCCTCCTGCTTGAAGGAGCAGGTGATAGTCGGTTTGTACATACTTGTAGGTATCAGTTTTGACTTTCTAGAGTTTATAGTACCGGGAACACGTGGAAGAAAGCAGGCGATGCTTCCCAGTTTTGCAGAGGACAGCAAGAAACTAAAAATCAGGGCGTCCTGGCCTACTGTTCTTGACTTCCCGCAAGGAGAAGCCATCCCCAAGTGGAGCCACTGTTAGCTCCAGCTGCAGCAGGTATTCATGTTTCATGATTGGCATTTCACAGGCCAAATATGTTGTACTTTGCTTGCTGCAATGCTCCATATTTGCTCAAACAGTCTCCAAATGAAGAAGGCTACTTCAAGTTCATTCAATTGCCTTCAAATTTTGTAAAGTCTTCCTGGTATCACTACTTTTAGTTAAAGGGAGGTCCAAACAGTTTAATCTTGGTCTCCCTAGGTTTAAATTTCATGTTTTAGAATATAGAGATTGTAAGTCTGTCCAAACAATTTAATCTTGGCAGAATCTTAGATAGGTAGAGAAACAAGAGAGTCCAACAGTTTAATTTGGGCTCTGGAAGAAATAAGGGTAGTATGTAGATAGGAAACATCAAAAGAAAATGTATGATGGGTTTGCAAGTCTAAGTGCAACCCCAAGAAAAAGAAGAAAAAATGCTAGGAAGTAGGCTAGGTAGGTAGTTTTGAGGCTGTTGAATTGCTGACAAGTTCCAAGTTTGCAGGTATCATATCATGCAGAACATAATCCGCAAAGGTTTGTAAGCAAAAGGCTCAAATGAGGTATAACTAACTCCCCTTCTCTTCTTTCCCCCAATCACTAACTAACATCCCCAAAAAAAGGTCAAGATCTGCTTGACACCTCTTTAGTTCATCATCTTCATCACTCCGGTTGAGTAAAGATCTGCTTTACTCAAAGTTGTTCCATATCTTCTCCCGAAATATGGCCCTACCCCCTGTAACAGCCTAAGTCTCCCGAACTTAGCGCTTTCTTATCATCTCCATATTAACCACTAACATTATTATGTAGCTCCCTATGTTTCCTTTCCCCGTATTAATATTAAGTAAAAATCCCTTATGTAATATCCCTCCCCTGGTTGAAAAATAACCATATCAGTTCCCGGGAATTGTTCAGTTTATCAGAAACTAAGCAAGAGCCCCGACCCCCTAACCACTTCCCAAAATACGATGGACTCCTTCCAAAGTATAAAGCCCCCCGAGGTAGTCAGACCCCTTCCGAAACCTTATATGACCTTCACACCCACTTACTTACCTTTTCCCCTCAAAATCGTCTTCACGTCGCAACCTCGCACTCTCGCATTCATGCCAAACATAGCCCATCCCTCCCCCGCCGATGCGATATTGTGATATCGGTGATCGACAATCACAAACGTTGCGTGTCCAATCCGTTCGCCTTTCCTCTCCACTGATGCGATATCGCGATATCGCATATCGGCAGTCGCAAGTGCCAAATGCCCAACCCAATGATCCCCCTCTTTCCCCACCGACGCGATATCGCGATATCGCATCAGAGTCTCTTCACCACCGTCTACCAAGTACCTCACCACGTCGCGCTATACCAGGGACCCACAGCTGACGTCATCCATCGTACAGCCGACGCCATGCTTGCATCAGTAGCCAGAAAAGCCGAAAAAGCTTCGCGCAGGAAGAAAAGTCGCACTTCGGAGCTCCAGATCAAGAAACAGAGGCAGTTTCCGATGCGCAAATCGCGCATCGCTACGGGAAATAGGCCATTTCGAGGAATCTTCAGGGAATCTTCTGGTTGTCGAGCCCATTGCATGCCGAAAAAGCTAGAAAATCGCCCAAACGTGCCAAAGGATCCGGTTTGAAGACATCAGCAGATCATTCACAGAGTTTAAAGTCTATTAGATCAAATCAGCAGGTATCAAGCATGTCAAAGAGCATCAGTCGACGGCGGACTCCATCAATGTAGCAGCAAAGTGTATCAGAGAATATCTTGAGCGGCAGCCCAAAGCAAGAGAAAATTGAATATCTTCCAGCAGATTCACAGAAGGAGAGCAAAATTACTTGAAGCTCTCAAATCGTAATAATTGCACATTCAATTCGCACCAAAGCCGAACTGCAGCCCCGAAACTCATTCACTTCAGCAGCACCGCATCTGGTCCCCAAAGGCCACCTCATCACCTGTTCCGATTCAGCTGCCCCCAGCGCAGCCAAAAGATTTACTTGCATTTAATTCCAGCAGCATTTATATTTTTGAAGAGTTCTAAGCAGACCTGTCAAGGTCACTTGTAATGATGTCTTCCTGATATTTTGTTTATAAATACCACCCGAAGCGATATTGTAAAGGGTTGGTTGGTTGGTAGTAGTAGTTGTTGGTCAGTTTCTTTCCAGCAATTTTCTCTGAGTAAAGACTCGCACTGTAACTGTCATATTTTTCATAATCAAAGATTGTTGAAAGCATGGATTGTGAAACAACTTGTTGTTTTATCTTGGCCAAGGAATGATCACGGAATTCCTGTGTCTCTGCATGATCCAATAAGTGTTATTCCTCCCTGTTTATTTTACGTTTTTATCATCTTTCAGCCATTCTAAGTTGCAGGAAAAAAGAATAGCTTAAGATTTGTTTAAGTACACCTTAAGTTCAATTTCTGCACTTTTCGATGTTTTCTTCAGAAATGGTTATGAGCTTGTATTCTTAAATGATGGTTTACCCCGTTTCTTTCACATATGAGTGCATGTCTTTGGAATTCTTAACTGCTCCGGGATCCCACTCATCCATTTCTCCCCTTTGTCAGCATGATGAAATGATCCTCTTTTGCCTTTCATCCCTGATGTTCATTCCGTACTTTCAACAAACTGAGTATTGTATCCTGTGTGGCTATCCCGCTTCGTATCCCCTTGTGACCAAGAAAACACTCGCATGCCTCAATCTGTGACTCCATGCCCAATGGTTCAAAACTTATAACACCTTACTGTGCCTCTTTATTCAAGAATCCTACCTTCCTTCCAATCACAGTCAACATTCCCTTGGAGTCAGAAAGCTAGCCTAAAATCATCAACTAAGGTTGAATCTAGATCAACTAAGGTTGAATCTAAATGAGAGAGCCCTCTCTGATTGCAGGTGGGCTAGAACTTGCAATCAGAAGATTGGTTTGTGGTTACCTCGGTCGTATCCCTAATAGGAGCCTAGGGACAACCTGAGTGATAACAGGGGGCAATTGAGTACGGTCGATTCCTTGGCTCGCTTGTCTCCAGAGCTTGTGATTCCACCTCCCCTCTCCCTTGTGTAACCATTCTTCAAAAAAATCTCTTCTAAAAGTCATGTGGCAAGTTGCTCCTGAATCAAGCAACCAATCATTTTTCCAAGAAGCAAGTGAAGCATTAAATAAGTCTTCATTTACTCCAATATTACAGTGTGCCACAACATAGTGAGCGATTCAGGTGCTTTACCTTTCTCTTTGTCATTAGTTTTACCTTTGGGTTGGTTTCTTTCCTACTCAATTATGTCCCAAGGCAACTTGCATGTGGATGCATCATGTGATCCATCTCTTTGCAACATATGCAGTGCAAATTGACTTTTCTCCTTGAGAGTGTCTACCCCCCATGCCTCTGAAATTTCTTCTTCTTCCTCTTCGATCACCTCTTCTTCTCGAAGAATCTTGAGCAAAATTCTTTTCTCTATGTGCAAGGCACACATCCTCTTCAGAAGACTGAGGAGTTATCTTCTTCCCAAAATTTTTCTCTCTTTCAACAAATTTCTTCACAAGGGAGTCAAAGGTAATATCTTTGAGGTTTCCACTTGCTTGCAATGACTCAAGATAATTTGAGTAAGTGGGATAAAGTGCCTTGAGAAAAGCTATCAAAGGAATATCCAGTTCAACATTAGTGACTTTGATATCATGCATAATAGATTTTACTTCTGATGCAAGAGCAAGAGGATCATCATTTTGTAATTCAAGGGTGCACAGTTTAATCATGAGTTGAACAACTTCAAGTGCAGAGTGTGAGTCATAGAGTTCCTTCAATTTTTGTAAGGCTTCGAAAACATTTGAAAATGGCGAAATATGGCAATTCACCTCTTCATTTACTAATATTGCAATCAATGCATAAGCCTTGTTTTTCTTATTTTCCCAAATGGCGAATTCCTTTGTTCTGGCTCTTTGTCTCCATTTTCAACACACACTCCTTTCCACAACTCATTAAAAATGAGAGTGTATTTGATTTTCTGTGACCATTCTGGATATTTTTCCTTGACGGTGAGAACCACTCCCACAATAGATATCAATGAATGCATTTTAAAAATTTGTGTACTGTAAAAATAATTTTGCTGCCATTGTAAAAAAAAATTGCACCTCTAGTGTTAAAAAATGCAGTTTTGGTGTAAAATTGGGGAAAAAAAATCACTTTGATATATAGGACAAAGGTATCTTATGGGGGAGGTGGTTTATATGTGGGGGAGGTAACATATGGGGAGTATTTAATACCAAAAAAAATTCGAAAGGGCATGGAGTTCCTTCAGCATAGTAGGCAGCGGATATTCTATAACAATGAGGCACAACTAGCGAGGAGGGCATAGAGACCACGTGTTGTCGAGGAGCAGCACAGTGTGGGAGGAGGGGTTGTATGGTCCAAGGAGCAGCAAAGTGTATGGAGTGAGAAGAGTTGCTGGACAGCATGGGAGAAATGATATAAGAAGGAGCAACGCTGCGTGGGAGGAGGGGTCGTATGGTCTGAGGAGTAGCGCAACGTATGGAGTGAGTAGAGTTGTTGGACAGCGTGCGAGCGACAGTATAAGGAGGAGAAACACAGTGTGGGAGGAGGGGTTGTATGGTCCGAGGAGCAGCGCAGCATATGGAGTGAGCAGAGTTGCTGGACAATGTGGACTGATGGTATAAGGAGTGGCAATGGCTCTAGCACTTATGGAGGAGAAGTATGGAGGGAGGGCTAAAGCCGAGGGGTGACTTCACCTTCATTCAGGTTGTTCATTATTATATACAAGAGGGATTGATTGTTCAGTTCATCTCCCAATGACTCTCCATTTCCTCTATTATTTATTTACACTAATTACAGTTTTTCACCCAATCCCTATGATTAGGTGTCAACATTCCCTCCTTAATCTAAAGGGATTTTGGTGAGTCCAAGCTTCATTCTGAATATTTCAAGCTTTCCTCTTCCAATCGCTTTGGTGAAGACGTCTGCAATCTGTTCATTAGTGGAACAATGGCAAAGATGGATTGTTTTTGCCTCAACAAGATGTCAAATCAGATGATATTTTATATTGATGTGCTTCGTTCGATCATGGAACTTTGGGTTCTTGGCCAGCTTTATTGCTGGGGTATTGTCAATCATGGGTGGAGTCAATTGTACTTGTTTTACCTGCAAATCTTCAATAATTTTCCTAAGCCACACAATTTCTTTTGTTGCATCGGCTGCTACCACATATTCTACCTTTGTTGTGAAATTTGTTGGAACTGATTGTTTGCGTGATCTCCAGGAGACAGCTCCTAATCCAAGACTCATAGCATAACCTGAAGGAGATACCCCAATTTCTTTGTCTCCATCAAAGTCCGAATCAGAGTATCTAATCAAGCTGAAGTCGCCCACCTGTGTATACTTGATTCCAAAGTCTTGAGTTCCCTTCAAGTACTTTAGAACTCTTTTTGCAGTAGACCAATGTCCCTCACAAGGCTTTTGCATAAACCTGGAGAGGATTCCAACAACAAACAAAATGTTTGGTCTAGTAGTAGTTAGGTAGTTGAGACTTCCTACAAGTTGTCTATATTTTGTTTCATCCTCAAATTATTTTCCTTCAATGGATGTGAGCTTTAAGTTTTGTTCCATTGGAGTAGTCAGAGGATTGCATTCAATCATGCCAAACCTGTTCAACAGATCTCCAATTTATTTCTTTTGAGAAAGGAATATGGACTTCGGATGTTGAGTTACTTCAATACCAAGATAGTAATGAACATAGCCCAAATCAATCATTTCAAAACCTTTGCTCAATTCATTCTTTATGGATGCAATGTAGCTCTCATTGTTCCCTGTCATCAAAATACCATCTACATATACCACAAGATATACAATTGTTTTGCCAACCTTCTTGATAAACAAATTTGCATCATCATGATCATAATGTTTGAAATTGAGTTTCAGAAGATGCTCAGTTAGTTTTTCATACCAGGCTCACAGTGCTTGTTTGAGGCCATACAAGGATTTCACAAGTTTTCATACTTTATGTTCATGTCCTTTTATAGAAAATCCTTTAGGCTGGGACATAAAAAACATCCTCTTTTAGATCTCCATTCAAGAAAGCAGTTTTTACATCCATTTGATGGACTTTCCAACCGTTCTGAGCTGGTAGGGCAAAGAGTGTCCAGATGGAAACCCATTTTTTCTATGGGGGCAAAAGTCTCCTCATAATCGACCACTTCCTTCTGTGCAAAACCTTTTTCCACAAGCTTGGCTTTGTGCTTGTCAGGTGAGCCATTAGCTTCATACTTGTTCTTGTAGAC
>APFE031660736.1:4012-15226 GCA_000404065.3 Pinus taeda
GTCCCGGTTTTGGGATCCAGTGGGAAATCTCTGTGTATATGTGTTTTATGTGTTATGCTCTCGCATTTTTATTTTTCATGTGATTTAGAATTCGTATGCAGGTAATTTCTGTACGGGGTTAAAACATACAAAAAAGATGTACACGTGTTTAAACCCATGGAAAATACAATACTTCTAAAAACTCACTGAATGTAAAAGATTTAGAAAAGAATGAATAGAGAAAGATAATTGATAGAAACATGTGGGAGCTAGAACAAAGTTTGGCTTGATTACATAGACAACCTACTAAATTTGTATAGTGTAATGCACTTTCTTCTCACCTTTTGTTAATTAATAATGCCCATAATTATAGCAAAGGGAACACCAGATATTCTTAAAAATAGTATATCGTGGTGTAAAACTAGGGACATACAAGTTGGTTAAGAAAAGTGAATTAAACACAGAAAAGTCGGTTAAGAAAAATAAATAAAAACACGTAAGGCGAATCTTTCACTTTAAATTTTTTTATTGAAATATGGCAACAAGATTATTCCAATTTAATTTGTTGAATTAAATTGTGAATTAAAATTGAATTTAGTCTTAATAGCTACTTGGAAATAATTAATTAATTTTTTTGAAATTAATTAGTTGGAGAAATTCAATTTAGAAGTCTTTCTAAAGTCATGCAAGAGTTATCCCTTAAATTAAGAAGATAAGATTGAGTTATATTTGAGTTTTAAGTTAAGTCTAGTTAAATTAGTTCCAAACTGTTTGAGGAACTAATAGTGAGTTAACAGTCACTTGATGCATTAATGCACTCAACTAGTGCTACTCCAGTTAACTGAAGATTCCCTCATCCGAAACTCATGCATGTCTATTCTAAGAAAGACCCAGTTAAGATTAATGTTCAAGGACAGTGTCCTATCAGTTGCATGCGTTTTATCATGGAGAAAACTCATGCATGCAGTCAAGGATTCATCCTTGAGGATTCCGCAGT
This sequence comes from Pinus taeda, assembly GCA_000404065.3. Taxonomy (NCBI): domain Eukaryota; kingdom Viridiplantae; phylum Streptophyta; class Pinopsida; order Pinales; family Pinaceae; genus Pinus; species Pinus taeda. Next base: position 4,989 of record APFE031660736.1, read on the forward strand.
TTTAAAGGCTTGGTTTTTCCACTTGGTAATAAGCTAATCATCCACAAGGAACAGTGCAAGGAAATAGGAGCTTGGAGGGAAGAGAGGAAGGTTGGAGAGAAGCCAAGATTGCCTGTGAACATCTGTGAGGGTTGTATTGAGAACTGGCTAGCTGTGAGAGCTGAGGCTTTGTATAATTCCTATGTATTTCCACCATGTATGATTACAATAGTGTGGGGATTTTAGCTGAGGCTTTCCCCAAAGTATTTTCATGTGCATTGTGCCATTGGTTCTTATTCTTCCAATTATATTTTTCAGCTCGATCTTTCAGCTTCTGCAAATTGATAGTAGAAGTAGGTTATAGTATTCTACTTTAATTTATTGCATTATCGGGTTAACCTATCATAGATTTTCTACATGGTATAGGAGCTGTGAACAGTATACTGAGAAGAGAATCTGAAATTTGAAGTTCAGGGTTGTAGGTGCAAATTGAATTCATATCATACTTCAAGGTTGACCAATGGTGTTCTATGGCTTGAGACTCGAGAATGCCTTGGAAGGTAGCTCGAATTACATAACATGGAAAGATAAAATGGAGGTTGTATTGGAAGACAATGGCTTGAAGGAATTCATTGATCAAGAAATCCAAAAGCCACCTTCAACTAATGCACAAGAGTTGGCTGAGTGGAAGAAGTGGGTGGTGAAGGCGAGACCAGATTCATCCTTGAGGGAGTTCGAGAAGCCATAATTGTCCTAGAGTCTCCATGGGAAGGATACTCCCATTTTCAATGTGGAAGACATTGAAGGACCTCACCAGAACAGTAAGCGACCAAAGGGAAAATTGGCGCTCAAGGGATAGCTTCGAAGAATCAAGATGGGAGAAGGGGCGAGACTAATTTCCCACATATCTGACAAGCCTCACCACCTACAAAAGATGAGCCTTGGCAAGTGTGGGAATAACTACTGCCCCGATGATGAATATGGTGAGCCTCGCTCTCCTTGGCCTTCCAAAGAGTTGGAATAGCTACCAGGACTTTGTGAATGGAATGGAGAAACTGTCGGATTAGGAAAGACTATGGTCGGATCTTATGCAGGAGGATATCAAGAAGAGCACATGAGATGGTTCTTCATCCAAGAATGATGATGAAGAAAATCTGGCCTTAGCAAGTAAGGCAAGGAAAGGGAAGGGAAAGGCTTCTTGATTCAAATTGTATTCTTCTCATGGAGGGAAGAAGGGTGATACTACCATTTGTTTTGTTGTGGGCGAAGTTAATGTGGGACCGTTGTGTGGGCGAGGCTGGCGGACCCGCTGGCCATGGGTTCAACTCCCACCGGTTCCATCGTTATGTGTTATATAACACATATATATGGGTATTTTTGTTTGGTTCGGTGTTTGGAGGTAAGGCGGGGGTCACGACCTATTGGCCCCTTTTTTTTAATAAATTTTTGTTTAATAATACATGGTTCTGGGTCCAATGGAGGTGGCGGGGGTCATGAACTGCCACCTATTTTAATATTTTGTTTATTTATTTTTTATAATAATAAATATTTTTTTGATTTTGTCTAATATAAGAGATATTAGACAAATTAAGGAGATAATAATTTTGCCCGCTCTCGGGAGCTAAGTTTCCATGCCAGTTGACGGTGAATTTGTAGGACACTTAAAAATTGCTCACTGCCCAACTTTGACTGGCTCTATCTCATCCATATGAGAACGGCTTTGAGTGCCATTTGTACCGTTGGAATTAGGGCAATGAGCACTTCGATTTGGTGCTATTTTGGCAATGTTCTGACCACTTTGAGTTTTGACCATTTCTGAGTCCTCTTAGACTCCTACATGTGTCTAGAGCCACCTAGATCAAAGTGGGAGTGGATATTTGAGATGGATGTATTTGTGGTTGTGGTAGAGGTGAATGGTAGGGATAACATAGAGTTTTGTATGGAGGATATTGAGGAAAATATTTAGGATATTGTGGATGGCTCCCATAAGTTCCTTGCCAACCTTGTTGCCAAGATTGGTTTTGGGGTTGAGATGGTCAATGTTGTTAAGGTAAGGGTGTGTTCCAATTACATTGAGATGGATGTGCATAAGCTTGAAATTGTGAATTAGGTTCTTTCATCATACTGGTTGAATAGGTTTCCATGGTCCTCTTGGAGCTCCATAGCATAGTTGCATTGGCAATTGACTTGCTCCATAGTCCCCTTAGTAAACTTCCTTCAACATTGGTAATGAGGGGAAATAGTTAACATCATGTGATTCTTCATGGATGACACAAATATCAGCATCTTCTTTTTCCTCATTTTGAAGTCTTAACATTTCTACTTGTTCACTTAGATTGCTAAGAATTTATGTTTTAAAGTTATCAAGGAAATTTCCAAGTTTAGCTTGACTTACAAATCTTGATGTTGATTTACTTACTCTTTCCTTTCCTCTTGATATGTGTTTGCATGTTTCACAAATTTATTGAAATGATAGTTGGTATACCTCACCTCCACTCATGAGATCAAGGATGTCAATCCACTCATCCCTAATTGTTCTAAGTAAGAGCATTTTTAGTGTGTCGAATCCTAAATGATGTAGTTTTTCCCTATTAACATTATACATGAACCTCTCTATTAGATCCTGTAGACTCTCATCTTCTCTTTGATTCATTCTAAATATTTATTCTTTAAGATCATGATCTTTATATTTTTCAAGAAATATATTTTGCATAGCATTCCATGATCTTATTGAATTAGTCCTTAAACTCATGAATCATTTAAGAGCTCTATCCTTCCATGTTGCTGGAAGCAATCTCAGTTTTTGAGTTTTTAATAAGTAACCATAAGACCTACAAAAAAATATAAATTCAAAGAGAAAGGTTTCCGGATCCTCTAACCTTAGACCATGAAATTCTAGAAGAAAAGATGGAGGGATGTTCTTCATGTGCACACTACCATTAGTATCTTGAATGGGAAATCCGAGAGGATGTTACTTATTGTAATCATCTGCATCCATTTCTTCTACATTCTTTGCAATTTTCTTCTTCTACTTGAGAAATTGACTGGTGATGTGGCTCTTACTACACCACATGATCAAATGGGGGGGTGGGTTGGTGTTGGAGAATTTTATTTTATTTTATTTTATTTTTTTTTTATGACTGAATGAAAACACTAATGCAATGCACTTTTCTATTTTTGAAATGAAATATGCCTAATGTAATTATTTTTTGTTTTTACAAAAAATAAAAAGAAATGAATCAACTAGGGAAAAAAACAATGCATACTTTAACACCTCCGGAGCAACAGTGCCAAAAAGTGATGAGCCTCGATATTGCAACAAGAATGCTGCAACTCCCAAGGCTACTGACTTTCATTATCAACCCGGGGTTCATAAAAAATTAAGAGGTATCGGAACTATATGTGCAGCATACAATGTGTCATTCCTTTACTGTCATGATGTAATGGAGTGCATGTACTGAAATCAAATCCTAAAACTAATTGCAAAAAATGAACTGCTTGAAATGGAAACCCTAACGTATTGCAAGAAATAAAGTACAAGGAAAGAAACATATTCTAATTGCATAAAGATCATGAACTAAATGTAAAAGAAACCTAACTCAAACTTGTTTATCACATGTGATGATTTAAACTAACTGAGCATGGAATCTAATATAGGGAGTATTAAATGTTGCATGCATGTGCTAATTAAGAAATAAAAAGAACTACATATATTTATCTTTTCATTTTATAAATGAAAATGAAAATATTTCCTTATTCTTGGCAAGGGAGACAGGTGTGGAGGAAGAGGGGTACAATGGTTTTGATGGCTTGGAGGTCAAGTAGAGGCCTAATGCTAGTTCAAATGATGATTTTTCTCAATTCAGGCTCAAAACGAGCTGCTACAGGATTTCCTACAAAATGTCTACAAGATGTACTAGTTCCTACAAGATCCCCTGTGTTATTACAAGAACAGGCCAAAAGCTTAGGAAGTGGTATAGAAGGTGAAATGGAGCTTGGGAAAGGTGGATAATGGAAGAATAAGGCATGGAGGTGGTGGACACTACCCAAAAATCAAGCAAGGGCTTCAATATGGGTGGATTTTCTCAATGGAAATGACAATTTTTGCTTATAAAACAAGAATTCGGATTGAGATTTTAGTGGATTTTGGCGACATGGGTGGATGAGGCTTGGATGAGGCGAATGAGATGAGGTCTCCCTGCACTGTACAAGCTCCTGCAGCAACACACATTATTTTATGCATCTATCCACAAATTCATCTATACATGGGGAAGATTTATTAAATAACGGAAAATTACTAGTCTAAAATTTAGAAATTCGAGAACTAGTGAGCTAGTAAATCTATCAAATGATGGGGTAAAAATTTACTAACTATATATATATATATTATATATATATAATATATATATATTATAATATATATATAATATATATATATATATATATATATATAATTTTAATCTAATGCAAGTGGAATCAACTTGATTGATGCTTGTTAGCATGCTCTAAAAAGTAGCAAACATTTGTTGCTATTTGCCACAAAGGAGTTCCAGAAATCTAGATTTTGGAATAAGAAAACTAGTCCAAGCAGCTCAATGATTACTATAACCTTCCAAATATTTTTCGAAGATTAAATTATGCTTGTGACCCTGCCAAAGAACTTAAATTAACCATTTAACCCAATAATACAACAAGAAATCATTAATACTAAATGCAAAAATAGAAATAAACAAAAACACGAGATGCACGTCAATAAGAAGTGACAAGAAGAAACAAAAATGATACAAAAGGGCTCTGAGTATCCTGGGATGGCCAAGCCTAAGGAAAATCAGAGTCCTATGGAGGATAACAAGATTTAGAAGTTGAACATGACACCAATCTTCATTATTTTCATCAATACAATTACATCCCTGCAAGAAATGACAGTGGAGTTGCAAAAATACGAGTTCTCTCGATAATAAGACTAATAAAAATCCACCCCTAGAGGAAAATTAGACTTGGTACTTATACAAAATGATTAGGAATCATTCCCCATTAAAGGAGGAAGCTTTCCCCACCAAAATCCCTTTAGTGGATCTGGTTCCCGATACAAGAATCTGCATTAAATGGTAGGGAACACATTCCTAGATTTTCTCAATCATTGGAGTTCAAAATTTGTTCCATAATTCCATAATATCTTGTTGATTTATTATTTAATATTGATCCTCCTAGAGTAGGGAGAAAGTCCCTAAATTATCCCCTCCTCCAAATCTCCATAATCTTCCCAATCTTCTCATAACATTCCACAAAAATAAGTAATATTAGGCACAAATATGCAATTATTCATAAACCTTCCTAATGAACATATTAAAGTTAAAAATATATTATCTAATGCAAAAAGAGAGGTTTAATATGCTTAAGGATGGTTAGATCGGCCTTAATTTATGTTTATTTTAGAGGCATGGGCCTTAATTTATGTCTAATTTAGAGGCCCATCATCAATTTGAATTACTTCTAATGGAAATAATCTATGGGGGATGTACTATGAAGTAAAGGACTTTACTAGATGAATTTAGTAAAGGAAACACCCTCTATTGATGCCTCAACAAAAACTAAATGGGATGGTAAAAATTATGAAGCACGTGGATTAATTAGAGTTTCCATATCTAGTGATTTCACCTTCAATGAGTTGACAGACCAAATGATTTTTGGACAAAGTTGATAAATTTATTTGGTAAACACAATGATATTTGAATTAACCAACTTGAAGACCAATTGATTTCTTTAAATCTCGATTATTTCTCTTTCATTGAATATTATCTATCTAATTTTAGAACACTTAGAATTTTACTTGAAGGCTATGACATAGAACATAAGGATGACCAATTTCTATGTGTTTCTCCTAAGCTTGGTACTATATATTCTATTATTGTATCTACTTTTCACTCCATCAAATAAGCTTAATGGGTTACTTAGAAACAACACATCCTTGAAGCTTTTTTCTATTCTTTTTTTAGAGAGCAAGATATGCTTTTATATTTTGGAGCGATAAGCATTACAAGTACATCAAAAAAAGTCGTCGTGGACCAATAAATGGATAATTCCAAGCATTTGAAGAAGAAAAATTCTTGTTATAGTAAGTATAACAAGGGTTCCAAACCCTCTCAACCAATGTCTCCCACCAATGGTGATAAAGGAAAAAATTAAAAGCAAGAAGAATAAGAGACATTATTGTTTTTTGGCTGAGATTTCATCTATAGTATAAATATTTTAAGGATATGGAGGTCTTAGAAGAAAAAATAGAGAAGTACAATATCCATCTTGATTCTTCTTCTTCTAACTATTCTTCTAATAGAGATACATTCTCTAATTCTATCTTTTCATACAATACAACATCTACTTCTTCTTGTAACGAATGGCTTATTGATTATGGAGCATCTTACCATGTAGATAAGGATAAAGCCATTTTGTATCTCTTAATGAATTAAAAAAAAAAAAAAACATTTGAAGTTGATAATACATCTCTTAGTGTTGTATGGTTTGGAAGACTTCAGTGAGATGATGGTCATTTTAATAATGTAGTATGGGTTTCTAGCCTTTCATGCAATATTCTTTCAGTGTATCAAAAGAACTATTTTAGGTGAAGGTAAAATAGTAAAGTTTTCACCTCACCTAGTCGTTACACATATTTTCAAGATCCCAAAGATGTATAGAAACTAGAATATTAATAATATTTCCCAACTTTATAATTTTGACAACTTTAAATCATTATGTTTTCATTGTTTTGTATTGTTCATAGCAATGAATTAAGAAACTTTAACATGAGGAATTTGATCATATAAGCTAGCACTCATTATAATAGCTATGTAATCAAAATATAGCAACTAGTTTTCCTCTCATTTCTTGTATAGATGGTGCTTGTGCTAGTTATGCTCTCAAAAAACATCATTGGGGAAACTTTGACAAACATGGCTCTTAGCATACCTTGGCCCCCTTGCAATTTATTCTTAATGATTCACGTGGTTTGATTCCTTCTCCTTATTTATCTAGGTTCAAGTATTGCTTAACTTTCATTAATTATTTCTCCTTGCATGCTTGGATTTGTATCTTAAAACTTAAAGATTAAAATATTTGACATTTTTTTGGTCTACAAGGTCACTATAGAAAAACAATTTGTTGATCACTTATAGATGTTAATAACATAAGTTGGAGGAAAATGTGTTAAAAACAAATTTAGAACTGACTACACTACATAGGGAATCCAAGTGAAATATATTGTTCCATATACACCATTGCAATATGGTGTTTTTAAGAACATAATTACACATTAAAGGGAATGTAAAATTATACGATCTAATCCAAGGGATTAAGTCGTCATTTTTGGGTGGAAGCCATTAATTGTGAGAATCACATAGTCAAGTGCACTCCTACAAATAATTTTAAAAACATACCATTAGAAAAAGCATGGAGTAAAACTAAACCATATGTAAGCCACTTCCAGGTGTTTGGTAGCGAAGCACGATTCACATTCTTGATCAGAAAAGGAAAGAATTAACTAGTCTAAAAGTGAGAAGTGCATTTTTGCTGGACAATTTAAATATGTTAAATGTTATAGACTTCTTCAACCTAATTCCAATGAAATTATTATTGCAACAAATGTTAATTTTGATGAAAATCCCTTGACCTATGAGCCTTGTTTTGTATTTATGCCATATTTTCCCCATGAACCATCTTTTATTCCTAATTTTCCTACTAATTATCCTACTTTTGTTTCTTCTTCATATGATGTAATGGGAATGAGAATCCTCCTCCATATAATCACCTTCCTTTATGTAGTTCCATTAAACATGACATATACTAGCACCACCATTCCTAAATGGTTCCATACAATATGAGAATCAAATAGTGATCATGTCAGTGATCCTATAGGCTAGTGCCATACACAATCATAATTTCAACAAGTCTCCTCTTTCTTTGCTCAAATTTTAGGGGCTCATAATATAGGTACAGTCATAATCAATTATAGTCATTTAGATAAGGACATAGCAATTAATGAAGAATATCATTTGTTAATGGAGAATGACATTTGGGATCTTGTACTTTTTTCAATAGGAATAAAACTTATTAGATATAAATGTGCGTGGAGAACTAAGTATGCGTCATATGTAAGTGTTGAAATACATGAGGCTCAATTAGTTGTGAAAGGATTTTCTCAAGTTGAAAGGATTGACAATAATGAAACCTTTTCACCCATAACCGAAATTAATTCCAACTACTTTCTACTAACCCTCGTTGCCTCACATAAATAGGATATCCATCAGATGGATGTTAAATCCATATTCTTACATGAATATTTGTAAGAAGAAATTTACATGGAATAACATACTAACTATAATCAAAATATTTCCAACCTTCTTTGTCACCTTAAAATATATCTATATGGTCTTAAGGAAGCTCCTCGATATTGGCATGCTAAAATGGATAGGTTTCTTCTTGACACTAGATTTTCTAGATTTCATTTTGACCCTAATGTCTATAATAAGAAAGTAAGTAACCATCTCATAATACCTTATTCTCACTTGCAGTGACCCAAAACTTTTAAAAGATGTGAAATCCAAACTTAATAAGAAATATAAATCAAAAAATTATGTTATTTACATTATTTCCTTAGCCTTCAAGTTGTAAACCAAGGAATTAATTTATGTTTCCTGTTCTAAGTATGCATGTGATCTTCTTCACACTTTCACATGGATGAGTGTAAACCAACTAATTCCCTTACAGTATGAAGTCAAATTTTCGACCACATGTACCACACCTAAAGTAGATGTGTTGGTTTTAACCCTTTATAGTTAATAGTCACAATCATATTCTCAATGAAAACAAAATATATCAAATAGCACACATGCACACACACATTTAACATAGATATTTTACCCTAGAAACCTACACTGGAAACCAGAAAGATATTTTAATATATTATCTTGATACAATGTTAAAATACAATATGTATATCCAGCAATGTCCATAAACACCTAATCCACTAGATTAGAATGAAATTGTAGTTTCTTAACCAAAAATCATAGGTTGAACCACCATGTGCCACAAAACTTGTTAGGCCCCTATACTACTAGTGTAACCCCTTATTGTTATTAGTACAACCCCCTTGTTATATTGTTGTACCCATGTCGTCCCCATATTGTTACTATTGTGCCCCATAGAAGCCCACTATTATTATTATTGTGCCCTTACATTATTATTGCTATGTCGACTCTGATTACATGATGACCCCTTAGACTCCTATATATAGAAAGGAAGTCTTTTCATTTGTATCATCCAAGAATTGTTCATTTGTGTAATGTAAAGGAGGTTTCCCCCTCGAAGAGGCTGAATTCTAAGGCGTTGATCTCTCTTTTCTATCTCTTTGTGAGTTGGTTTCATAACATTTGGTGTCAGAGCTTTGGATTCTAGGGTTTCACTGCTCCAAACAGGTCATCGTGGTATTTGCGCTATAACTTTTGTTTTGCGACGTTTTAGATGCTACAAAAAAACCCATTTGAAATGAAATTATGCTGAACCGCGGGTCCGAATTTTAGAGCTTTGTGTGCAATATTTGCGGAGATATGATCTGGGGAATTCATTCTTTTTGCAGACCCCTGAATAACATTCCAAACAGGTGACCTGGGGAAAATAGTCATAACTTTTATTTTGACCATCAGATTGAAATTTCATAAGAAGTTACAGAACAAGGACAGATTGTAGTTACTTGTATACATTTTTGAAATCCAAAGGTCGAAACTGTGACATGTGGCACGTCACACAAGTTCACTCTATTGAACTAGTCTATAATCAGGTCACTGTGGGAGATTTGGCATAACTATTCCTTGGAGAATCCAATTTGGATAAGACTGGTGGCATTGGAAAGAGGACACAAAAGGCTACTGCAGGTCGCGATTTCAGAACTGGAATAACCGAAATTACAGAGGTATAGTTGTTTCAAGATTGAGCTCCTAAAATCAAGAAAAGGCGATATGAGGAAGTTTGATGGAAACGATCCGGTAAATTGGATACTTCAGATGAAGAAATATTTTGATCTACATGGTGTACCACTATTACAAAAGGTATGTATTGCATCTCCATATTTAGAACCAGATCAATTTTTATGGTATAAAGGGCTTTTTTCTCATAAACAACTTGTTACGTGGTCAATTTTCATGAAGGAAATGATAGCACATTATGAGGATACAAAGAGCAACACCTTCTTTAGAGCAACACCACAACAA
>APFE031660745.1:0-16336 GCA_000404065.3 Pinus taeda
AAAAAGAGAAGGCAACAAGCGTATTGTTCAAAAGCTAAAATCCGACAATCACTAACCATGTGAAAGTTCGAACTAGACTAAAATTCCATGAGGGATCTCAGTCCCAAGAAGGGGTGGCTAGACTTCACCGAGCTAAGCCACCAAACCTTTTACTCTCACAATTAGTAATTACACCATAATAGAGGAAAACATATCTCCCAAACTCTTAAAAACATCAGAGTGAAAAAGATAGGTAATTTGGGAACTGCAAGTGAAATAATGCCAAAACATTGCGAGGATTCTTGCTTATAACTGCTGCAAAGTGTAAACAAACAATGCACACCTTCCTTTCCTCACCATCGGAGCTTGGATCTCATATCTTTGACATAGTTGTTGATAGAGTGTGATGGGTAGGTTGACTACTCTCAACCTTTCGAACAAACTAGAAACCATAATTCCCATCATACAACCTGCATATAACCACACACGCGTTGATAACTAGATTGGTAGATCTATTTATCCCCACTCACCTTGGTCATGTAATCTCTTAATAACCCCAAGCTTCGAGTCAAAATTACACACCCACTATTGAAAAAATATATTTAAAAAATTAAAATTCAAAATAATTTTAAATTTTAGTGACATTTTAAAATAACATATTTTATAAAGTTAAGTTTTTTAATTAATTATTAACATATTCATGTTTTAATTAAAAATTAAATCACGCATATTAAAATAAATGAAAAAACACATTTTCATGTCAACTTCACTTTAAGAATCAATCCTTATCATACTTTTAAATTTCTATTAACTTAAATAAATATATATTTAAAAATAAACCGCTATAAATATTTTATATTTACTTATAAATATATGTTTAAAATAAAATAGAATAATATTTTATATTATTTATAAACTATATATGTAAAATAATAAAATTTAATTTATTTTTTTTGGTCGGCGTGATTTATAATTTAATATATGAAAAAAATTAGTTATATCTATATATTAAGAGAAAAAATGTAATTTTATTCGACTAAAAAAAAAAATACATTGGTAAATATTATCTGAATGAGAGAAGCGTCTCAATTTAAGTGCATAAGAAAAAATTGAAAAAATAGCAAAAACTTGTAAAGTTAAGTGTAATAGTAATCACTTAAATTCTTTTTTTTGCCTTTTTTTTTGGATCTTTTGCCACCCCCGTGAGTTGGAGTTGATTAGAACCATTGCCAAATTGCCTTTGATTATCTTCAATGGGAGTTCTTTGAATGAATTCGAACTTTTAGAAATATGAACTCTCTTTGTGCCCACCGTCTCATTCTATTTATGTGCCACATTTTTCTATTAGTCTAGTTCATGGATCGCTTCTATTTTTGTACCATTCTGCTTGTGGGTTGCATTGTCATTCTAGACCAGAGCATCCCCTTCATCTTGGTTTGGAGGGTTCTCATGATTTCTTTTTCTTCTTCCCCCATGAGGTAGGGATCATAAGGTTGCCATCATTTTGTTTTGTGACCCTACCCCTTTTTCCTTTTTGGGTTCTTTTTTGCCTACAGGCATTTGTTCTACAAGTGTCTTGTTTGGTAACATGATCGACACATGAATGCCATATTTTCATATTCTAGAAGTTGGGTCCACTGGAAATTTTGTATTTTAGTTGAATGTGATCAGGGAGACCTTTACTTAGGTCTATTCTACATAGATTCTAGGGAAGGTAAATAATCCTTTCTTTGTTCTTTCGAGACCCATATTTTTTAAGGACCTCAGGGTGTTCCCAATTTCCTCTAGAACCTTGTGATTCCAGAAAGAAAGGGGAATATTTGGTAGCCTCATCCATATTGAAATTGTTGAGACCACCATTGGTGCGGCATCAAAATTTTGGAACCAAGGGGTAATGAAAATCCCTGCATTTCCCCAAAACTAGGGCCCTTCTTTGAATGCTCTCTCCACATCTTCCTAGGTATCGAACTGAAAAATAAAGAAACCTTTTGAGTAAAGGTATATATCATAGCTTTTGGGTCAAGTTGTGAAAACCCATTGATGCAAAAAATAATATTTGGGCCAAAAACCATTGAATTTGCAAATCATTGCCCTGGATTGAAGGACAAAAAAAAGCAATTTACATCTATTATAGTTACCTCCATGGTTGGCACTTGTTGTTGTTGTTCAACAATGAAAGGTCCATGATTGTATTGTGGCAGATCCGATGGATTAGAGTCTTTGTCCCGTGCCCATTCTTGTAGGATACATAGCCTCGTGGGTTTCTGGCTCCCGAAGCACCCCCTTGTAGCCTTATATTCAAGCTAGTGGTGGAATTCTTTGAGATATTGTAATCCTGCAGTCGAAAATGATTCTGTAGTTGCTTCTATTCATGAACAAGATACTGTGTATCTACCAAGTATCCAAATTGTTTCTCTATTTGATGTGAGATTTGTCACATAATTCGAACCTGAAACCCAAGTTAGCATTTTTAGAACACTGTAATGCCCTTGTGCCTACTCCAAGACGTAGTTTTGGATCACAATTTAGAATTGCATTGCGTATTACAGTGTTGATCAGTCTAGACTAACAAGAAATACTTTTAAAATCAATATTTCATAAAATTTGTGTTGAGGCCACAACTATATAGCTTTTACAAGTATTTCTTGTTAGTCTACACTGATCAACACTGTAATAAGCAGCGAAATTGTGATCCAAAACTACAGCTTGGAGCAGGCACAAGGGCATTACAGTGTTCTAAAGAAACTAACTTGTGGATCCTAAAAAAAAAAACCAACTAAAAATAGACACTTACAAAACATTGTTTGCTAATAGTTGACACTTACAAAAAATTGTTTGCATGGAAGCTTAAGGAACTAGGGTTAAGCTTACCCCATCCATTTTAAGGTTTCCTTTTGCTAGATGGAACCCCTCATTCGCTAGGAGATCTACCTTCTTGCTCTTGTGCGTATGAACATGAATAAATGATTTGAAGTGGAAGATTCTGGCATATAATAGACCTTTTTACAATAACTTGGAGTTTGATATTAGACAAAAAAAAAAAAAGTCAATGAGGTGGCACAAAAGAATGGAGAAGTCACCAATGATAATGAGATCTTGAATATTTTTCTTCATAGCCAACAACACACCTTATAGAAATGTGTAAACTTCTACTTAATTGTTTAAAATGATTCCTAAACCCTAGGAAAAAAAATATTCTTCTTGATCATTAGAGCGATAGATAACCCACCTTGCACCCTTGCTCCTACCACTTTTTTTATATTTATAAATATTAAATATATGCTCAAGATTTAATTTTAAAATATGTTTAACTCTCATTATTCAATAAAATTGATTAATTTATGCATTTAATACTTCTATTTTATAATAATACAAACTTTATTAAATTACTTCTCTTTAAAAAAAATAAAATAAAGATTTATGATAATCTATTAAAATGTTTTTTTATTCACATAGTTGAAATTTCAACTCTTTTTTACTTGCATTCACATTCATCATTTATTATCCATTTAACTCTTTCTTGATTATATCAGTGTCCTGGAGATATCAATGTTTACCCATTTAACTTATTTAACTGGATTAATTACAACATATTTTTTAAAATTATGTATTTATACAATCACATTATTTTATAATAAAACATCCGTAAAAACACACCTTCCATGTCACCTAGCTGACGACATGAGAGAATGGGCATCCATCTTGCAGTGGAATAAACTTCAGAAAAACGAGGAAGTCAATTAAACATGAAATGAAGCATACCCTTGAAGCTGAATCTGAGAAGGTTGAAAAGCATAAACTGCTTTATGGTGGTGTTACAAGCCAGTATGGTTCCTCAAATTCCCCTTTGAGTTTCTCTCCTGCAATTTTCTTACCATCCAAATTCAGAGACTGTAAACTCAATGCACTACAACCCTCAGCCCAAGCAGGTGTTCCATCTTCGTATGCGTTGAAAGTCAGCCTTTGCACCTCACTACCATCTAATCTCGAAATAAAGAGCTCCCCATAAGGCTGGAATTGGTTGGGAAGAGAAATGGGTTCTGCTGAAACTCCGCTCAAGTTGGCAGTAAATAGCAGGCTTTTAGAATCTGGACTGAAGCAGACATGGTTGATTCTTTCTTTGCTGATACCAGGCACCTTGTGCAGACCTGTTCCATCTGGATGAACCAAGTAGATGCTGAAATAGCCCCCTTGCTCTGGATCATCTCGGTTAGACGAGAATGCAATCCATTCCCCATCAGGGGACCAGCTGGGCATGGTGTCAATCCAGGGGCCTTCAGTAAGGGCATGGATTCCGCCCTCCTCGCCCTTTTCTGCATCCATGATGCACAAATTCTTGTGCCCAGAACGACCTGATCTGAAAACCAGTTGCTTCCCATCAGGGGAAGAACTGGGAAAAGCATTGTTTTTAGTCCCATCTTTGGTAAGAATCCTGACCTCAGATTTCACTTCTTCTGATTCCTCCAGAGCTAAATCCTCTGGTTTGAAGCTGATTGAGATTATATGAACTGTGGCCTGATCTGGGGCAAAGATAGGGCCAACGGATGCATGAACCAGCCCTTTCTGTTTTCCATTCCAAGCAACAGCAAAGGCAGGACCCTTGAAGATCCTCCACCTCTTAGATCCATCTGCTTTCAGTACATGCACCCCACCTTGCTCTGTCAGATTAGGATTGAAGGCAATGAGAGACCCATCTGGAGAAAACGCAGGAAACGAGCCATTCAATCTGTATAACTCAAGCTTCGGCAGAGGGGATTCAATGGGATCTAAGAAGGGAATCAATGTATCAGTTCCCACTTCGCCTCTGAATCTATGAAATCCCAATCTCCGGGAATCTGATGAGACAAAAGGATTGTAGTGATGAATCTCAGGATTTATGAGGCTGGTAACCGCTAGAAAAGACTCAGAACCCAGATCAAAGATTTCAATGTGCCTGAATTTGGTCCCCGGGCGCCTTGTGGCAACAACAATCCAATCCCCAGTTGCAGAAGCGCAGGGAGTGAAGGCATGTATGGATGGAGGCGTTATCCGCTCTGGCTTTATGGGCTCTTGAATTGTTTCTGGGTCTGAAGGGAGCTTCAGTCTATAGATGCTCCACCATCCATCCTCGGCTTTTTTGTGAAAATAAACTGTATTTTCATCTGCCCAAGTCGGCCATCCTCCGCCCTGGGCCACAATCTTTCTGGCCGACCCATCCTCGGCCTTGAAAACATACAAATCAGTTGACAATTCCAGGCTCCTGCTGAGCTCCCAGTCCCGTTCCCCATATGATGCCACCATTGCCCATTTCCCAGAAGGAGAAATTGAGGGACTGTAATCGACTGTCCCTCGTGGAGTAAGGCGAACTGTATGCCCAGTTCTGAGGCAAGTTGAATAGACAGCAGACCAGCTCTTGAGCGGTTTATCGGCGGGTTCTTGCATCGATACAAAATAGGCTTTCCCGTTCTTAACAACAGGTCTATCGAAGAAGAATCCGACATTGTTAGAAGGGCTTACAGTGCAGGGCAAGGGCCCTAGGGCTTTTGCACAGGAAAAGCCGAAGTGAATTCTGGCATTCCCGGTCCGCTCCGACACATAGACGACCATTTCCTCTTCCTCGTTGGCAATTCTATCGGTATCCGCATTTTCTCGAAGCAGGAGGAGCTTGGCGTCGGAGGGAGACACGAACTGGCCGTTGTAATTGATGGATTTGGCGTCGGTGACTAATTGGTCGTTCAGAAAATTGGGCCGTGAGTGCGCAGAGAGATTTGCAGCGAGGTTGATGGTGAAGATGTCGAATCCATAATTAGGCCTCCCTACCACAGAGAAAACCAGGGTGCCCTCTAATTTTCTCTGATCATCCATAGCCATGGCCGTAAAGTCTGCTGTTTGAAGAATTTCTGCTAAGCTAGTTAGTTTTGGATATGAGCAGAGTATGAGAGTGTGCACATGAGGACGGTACTTAATTATATGTATCCAGAGGTGGGGAGGGTGAGACAGTGGAACACGGTATCTGAGGGTTTAGGGATAGAAATGCCACGTTCAGGTATTATCTGTGATGCGTTGTTTCCATTCGTCATCTATTACGTAATACATGGTAGTAGGTGTGAAGAACTGTCGAACCAGGCCATACCTTAATGGTTGACCCGTAATATTTTATTGCCTGTGGCCTGTGGTCTAATTGTTATATGTTTGTTTTGATTAGAAAAAATTTTTGGTATGTTTTGAGGGTTATTGGTTGAAATTTGTTGGAATTATAAAGTTGTTTGTTTTGATTGAAATTTTTTTTAAGTATGTTTTAGGATTATTTGGTTGAAATTTGTTGGAATTATAAAGTTGAATTGTAATTTGTTGGATAATCCAAGTGTTTAGGGTTTTTCATAAAATTAAATTTTAAGGATGTTTCAAAGTGATTGAAATGATTTAAAAGCAATTCATTGACATTCTATAACTTAGTATGAGGGGATGAAATGAAATGATATTTTAAGGTCCATGAGACTAAAATAGTCTATGAGACCATTAGTTCCTTGTTTTTGCACTTTTGCAATTCAACCTTTTCCCTATTCAAATTGACAATGAGCTGGCCTAACCTTCCAACAATCCCCTCACTGAAAAGACAATGCCAAGAAACTGATGCTAACATGTTCTTATAACTTTCTCTAATGTCTTTGAATGCATCACATTCCAAAATGAAATTCTTTTCCGATTCCACTGCCCCAGACGTGCAAAATGTACATACCCATTCTTCCCAAGCTTCTTTAGACCTTTTCCACCGTACTGTTTCACACCAAAGTTGATGCGAGTTGGTCTTAATTGAGCAATAAGAACCTTTTCCCTCCATATAATGCTAGCTCCAATGAACTCTTTTTGTTGTAGATCACACGTAGAGTTGAATTCCTCAATGTAGTACTTCTTCTTTCTGCCCATATCTTTTCCCCATACCCTTTTACGAAACTTCTCCATAA
This sequence comes from Pinus taeda, assembly GCA_000404065.3. Lineage (NCBI taxonomy): Eukaryota > Viridiplantae > Streptophyta > Pinopsida > Pinales > Pinaceae > Pinus > Pinus taeda. The sequence continues at coordinate 6,924 of APFE031660745.1, forward strand.
TAAAATTCTTTAGCTCCTTGCTTTTGTGGGACAGACACTGAGGTAGATATTCCATTTTTGCATCCATGTGTAGTTTTGTTTCATCCATGTTTTCTTTCTTTCACTCATGCCTTCACTGAAGAAAACATTAGGTCATCTACCTAGTCTCATTTGCTCGATTCTTTTTAGATATCTTATGAGCCGCACCATACCAATTGCTTCGATGGGAGTTGCTCATGTTTCACTCAACATTATCTCATAAGGTACTTAATTTTTTATTTTGAACTTGCTCATGATCAAGTGTTTTTGGATTTTCTCAATTTGTTTCCATTTTGAGATAGGGGTGTTGCTAGCCCACAATTCACACCCATATAGCATCACTGGACAAACTAAGAGTCCAAAAAACACTTTAACCATTTTCCAATCGCATAACTTTTCCTCTCTACATCTGTTTTGGAGAGCATATAATGCTTTCCACCCTCCTAAAAATTCTCTTCTTTCTGCAGTCCTCCCAATTGAGTTTGTCATTGAAATCAATCCCGAGGTACTTGTACTCATTTACTTCTTCAAGAATGTTGCCTTCAAAGAAGAAAGTATGTTGGCTCTGCGTCTTTTTATTAAAGAAAATCATTGTTTTGGTCTTGCTACTATTGACTTGCATCCCCACTGCTCTACAAAAATGCTCAAGGGCATATAAGTGCATTTCCAATCCATGGGCCAATTTAGAAATCAATACAATATCATCAGGATATAAAAGAAGCTTTATCACAAACTACCCCAACCGAACACCATATCCACCTTGCAGATTTAGCCGCTCTTCCAATTTATCAATATATAAACCAAAAACAGTAGGGGATAAAGGGAAACATTGCTTGACTCCAATGTCACTTCTAAAGCTTTCTGAAATACTAATTTCGACTTTTACCTCTTCATAAAGCCTATGGACAACGGCTCTATAATGCACAAGAGTTTCAAGTTCTTCCATTCTACGCCATAACATATCTCTAGGGATTGTGTCAAATGCTTTTTTGAAGTCAACAAAGTAGCAAAATACTTCTTCTTTGTCCTCCCAAACCTTTTCAACAATGTGTCTCAACGTGATACCATGATCCACTGTAGAATGCTTTGGCCTAAAACCCGTTTGTCCCCTTGCCCTCTTTTCTTTTACTTCTTCACACTTACTGATTATGTTTTCTACCATGCTCCCAAAAAGCTTTGCAAACAAAGGATTGATCATAATGGTTCTATAGTTATATGGATTATTAATGTCTCCACTTTTAAAAAGGGGTATTGCTAGGCTAGTTGTCCAATCTCGTGGGAATCCTTGCCAAATGATGTTGTTGAATATTTCCATGATGTGTGGTGCAAGAGCATCCATTCCCCATTTTAGATACTCTACTTGAAGTTCAACCAAGTCCTTTTCCTTTCTTGTTTTCAGCTTCTTAATTCCATTCTCCACCTCCTGTAACGTGAAGAGCTTTGAAGTTGTGTTGGTCCTTGGGCGGGGGGGGGGCTCCGTCTCAAATGATTTCTCATAGAGTTGCCTTGCATATTCAAACCATTGATTAGTTGTAATTTTATTTTCAATTTGCTTCTTCCTTGGTTGTAGTTCATGCAAGAAAATCTTTGGATTATTGTTGCTTAAATATATTAACTCTTCTCGCCTTGTTTACATGAACTCATCTTTTTTCCTTTTTAGTATCTGCTTATATAAATTTACATTCATCTTCTCCTTGCTTACGTTTTTCAAGGTTCTCCTTGACATTTTGCGTTCCTCATCAAACCAAGCATTTACAGGGAAACAATTTGATTCTGATTTCCTATTTTTTGCTCTTTTGAACTTCTCAAGTGCACTTTGAATTATATTTGTTAACTCATGACTATTGAAGCTTTTGAAACCAATTTTATCCTTTTGAATTAATCTCTCTAACATTGTCATGAAGATAGTACAATTTTCTTGTGTTAGAAGAATTTTTCCCCATGATAGTGATTGACGAGAACAATGACTTTTCATCCTATGTTGCCTTTCTTCTAACCATGATAACCTTATATAAATTAGGTTATGGTATGATTTTAAATCCCAAATACGCTTTCCAATATTAACTTCATCTATCTTTTCTATCAAGCTTTGTGAACACATCACATAGTCAACGACACTTGCCACATTGTAGGTGTCGCAAGTGAAGTTCCCAGATCTTTTCCATCTATCTAAACCATTGCAAATAATTAAGTTGAAAGCCCCACACAGTGTAAGAAACTCCTCCCCAAAATGATTGCTAACTTTGTCATCTTCTGAACACCTCACCCATTGGGGATTCTCATCTTCAGTGAGCTAAATAGGATTGTGATCCTCTTTGCAACAAAGAATGGTAGCTTTATTATTTGTTGTTCTAACATTAAAATCTCCCACTAAAAGAACTTCTCCCTACTAAGAGTACATGACAATATCTTGTTTTAAAGCTACATATGTATCCTTGTTGTCAAGCCCCCTTTAATCATTTTCCAATCGCATAACTTTTCCTCTCTACATCTGTTTTGGAGAGCATATAATGCTTTCCACCCTCCTAAAAATTCTCTTCTTTCTGCAGTCCTCCCAATTGAGTTTGTCATTGAAATCAATCCTGAGGTACTTGTACTCATTTACTTCTTCAAGAATGTTGCCTTCAAAGAAGAAAGTATGTTGGCTCTGCGTCTTTTTATTAAAGAAAATCATTGTTTTGGTCTTGCTACTATTGACTTGCATCCCCACTGCTCTACAAAAATGCTCAAGGGCATATAAGTGCATTTCCAATCCATGGGCCAATTTAGAAATCAATACAATATCATCAGGATATAAAAGAAGCTTTATCACAAACTACCCCAACCGAACACCATATCCACCTTGCAGATTTAGCCGCTCTTCCAATTTATCAATATATAAACCAAAAACAGTAGGGGATAAAGGGAAACATTGCTTGACTCCAATGTCACTTCTAAAGCTTTCTGAAATACTAATTTCGACTTTTACCTCTTCATAAAGCCTATGGACAACGGCTCTATAATGCATAAGAGTTTCAAGTTCTTCCATTCTACGCCATAACATATCTCTAGGGATTGTGTCAAATGCTTTTTTGAAGTCAACAAAGTAGCAAAATACTTCTTCTTTGTCCTCCCAAACCTTTTCAACAATGTGTCTCAACGTGATACCATGATCCACTGTAGAATGCTTTGGCCTAAAACCCGTTTGTCCCCTTGCCCTCTTTTCTTTTACTTCTTCACACTTACTGATTATGTTTTCTACCATGCTCCCAAAAAGCTTTGCAAACAAAGGATTGATCATAATGGTTCTATAGTTATATGGATTATTAATGTCTCCACTTTTAAAAAGGGGTATTGCTAGGCTAGTTGTCCAATCTCGTGGGAATCCTTGCCAAATGATGTTGTTGAATATTTCCATGATGTGTGGTGCAAGAGCATCCATTCCCCATTTTAGATACTCTACTTGAAGTTCAACCAAGTCCTTTTCCTTTCTTGTTTTCAGCTTCTTAATTCCATTCTCCACCTCCTGTAACGTGAAGAGCTTTGAAGTTGTGTTGGTCCTTGGGCGGGGGGGGGGCTCCGTCTCAAATGATTTCTCATAGAGTTGCCTTGCATATTCAAACCATTGATTAGTTGTAATTTTATTTTCAATTTGCTTCTTCCTTGGTTGTAGTTCATGCAAGAAAATCTTTGGATTATTGTTGCTTAAATATATTAACTCTTCTCGCCTTGTTTACATGAACTCATCTTTTTTCCTTTTTAGTATCTGCTTATATAAATTTACATTCATCTTCTCCTTGCTTACGTTTTTCAAGGTTCTCCTTGACATTTTGCGTTCCTCATCAAACCAAGCATTTACAGGAAAACAATTTGATTCTGATTTCCTATTTTTTGCTCTTTTGAACTTCTCAAGTGCACTTTGAATTATATTTGTTAACTCATGACTATTGAAGCTTTTGAAACCAATTTTATCCTTTTGAATTAATCTCTCTAACATTGTCATGAAGATAGTACAATTTTCTTGTGTTAGAAGAATTTTTCCCCATGATAGTGATTGCCGAGAACAATGACTTTTCATCCTATGTTGCCTTTCTTCTAACCATGATAACCTTATATAAATTAGGTTATGGTATAATTTTAAATCCCAAATACGCTCTCCAATATTAACTTCATCTATCTTTTCTATCAAGCTTTGTGAACACATCACATAGTCAACGACACTTGCCACATTGTAGGTGTCGCAAGTGAAGTTCATAGATCTTTTCCATCTATCTAAACCATTGCAAATAATTAAGTTGAAAGCCCCACACAGTGTAAGAAACTCCTCCCCAAAATGATTGCTAACTTTGTCATCTTCTGAACACCTCACCCATTGGGGATTCTCATCTTTAGTGAGCTAAATAGGATTGTGATCCTCTTTGCAACAAAGAATGGTAGCTTTATTATTTGTTGTTCTAACATTAAAATCTCCCACTAAAAGAACTTCTCCCTACTAAGAGTACATGACAGTATCTTGTTTTAAAGCTACATATGTATCCTTGTTGTCAAGCCCCCTATTTTTGTAACTTTTTGAGACATGAGGGGCAAAATAACATGCTGCAATTGTTATGTGATTCTCATTCTCTAATATTTTGAACCATAAATGTTGTTTATTTGTGTCTTCATTAATTAACTGAATGTGATGACCTTCTTTTTCTTTCACTAAAACTAGTATTCCCCCATATCCTTTTCCATTTTCTACTACCTTGTTCCAAACTGCCGACTTCAAATAACCGTTAAACACAGGGGTTTTGCAACCATCATGATCATGAGTTTCTGTGAGATAAATTATGTCTCTACCTTCTGCAATAGGCCCTAACTCAGGTCCCCTCCTCCAAGGGTGATCTCTACAATTCCAACAAACTAGACTTAGGTAGACCTGGGTAGGATTTGACTGCTACATAGTTTGGCACATAAGACTCAAATTTGAGTCTTCACACCTTTTCATCCATGTTGATCTTGTCGTTTTCCTCCCTATTATCGGATTCTATGTTTTTTCTTTACTGCCAGTTTGCTGCCTTGTTTTGCCTGGAGGCCCAAACACTGCAATAACAACTTTACCATTGTACAACCATGCCCTTTTCCCTCATTTCTTGTTGTTATAATTTTCTCTTCATACCTTCTCTCCTCTTATTGCTTTTGGTTAAACCTTCATCGAGGAAGAAGTGTTAGCCTTTTAAGAGTTTCTTTTGCCCAAAAGCTGGTATTTGTCTTGTGTGCTTGCCATGGTGAATTTTATGGGTAGAGGCCTCTCTTCACATATCTTCCCCGCCCTCCTTGCTTGACAAATTTTCCCTTTCCAATGTAGTTTCTCTTTCAGAAAGTCTCTTGTCAAATTGAGAGTACTTTCATTCTTCCCATAATCTCTTATTCCCTTGATAATAAAGTTTGTTTCCCTGTCATTTCTTTCTTCGTGTTCTATTTCCTGTGCTCTACGAGCACTTGCATCTTCTTCTTCCTTTGTCCTTATGTAACCATTAACGTCTTTAGATCTAGCTTTGATTTCTTTTGGACTATCTTTCCCAATGTTCTTTTTTTCCTTCTCTTTCGAAATGTCTGTTTGTTGAGATACTTGTGTATCTACCTAAGTTTCTTTAGAAATTATCACATCCCTGTTTGTCGTTATTAATTCTTTCATGCTTTGCCACACTGTCTTCATGCCGTGCCATTCTTGTTTTCCTGTCTCTAGAGCCTCTTGTAACATTGTTACCTGTTCTTTTAAAATTCTATTACCTTCCATTAAACATCGATTTGCAACTGTGATCTCTGAAATTTTGTGGTCCCTTTCTTATTCTTTGGCTTCCAAAATCTCCAGCCATGTCCTAGCCTTCATCAGTTCTTGGACATATAGAACTGATGACCAAGTAAGAGGTGTAGATGTGGGACTGTAAATGGTTGATTCTTCTTTATTTTTGTTTCTCTTATTTATTTTCTTTCTCTGGAACAATTTTCTTCTCATTTGTTCCCATTTAATGCAAGCAAGGCTATGCCTTAAAATGCCTCGATATTGCTTTGCATTTACCCAAACCCACTTTCCTATTTTCTCTGTTGAAGCAATTTTGACTTCACCCAAATGATTTGTTTCCACAAAACCTGAGATTTCCTTGTCATTTTTAACATTTTTAACATTTAGTTGATGTATTAGCTTCTAATGGGAGCTTTTTTGATCAGCTGTTGTAGCAAGTTTATGAATACTCCTTGCAAGTTGGGAATAAGATAAAGGCTTCTTCTTATGCTTCGCTGGAAAGATATTATTTTTCACAGGAGTTAAAACCTTGGTAGATGGATCATTATCGCTTTGGATTTGTAGAATGAAGCCACCAACCTTCCAGGTTTTCTGATATGGCTATCCAACCTTTCCCAAAGTGAAAGAAGGCAAAGCAGCTTCCGCCCCGCCTGTGTTTTGGCTCACCAACACGAGATCCGAAGTAGTGAGGTCCATCAACATCATTCCTACCTCCGGATCTTGACCTGTTTCCATGCTACCAATGTTTTGGATGTTGTCTATATGCACTACTTTGGCACATCTCTATCTCTATGACTTGGAAACCTGCTCATAAAATGCTTCCTACACTGCCCCGCTTTGTTATCAATCAAAGCCATTCTCCAAAATTTTACCCTTGCTTCGAAGACCTGCTTGCCCTGCCCGATGACAACTTAATTCATACAAATCTTTAGGTTAATAATACAAATCTGCAAGGATTGCAGACGTTAATCACGCACATCACTTTGCACCACACTTCTCTAACTCTCACCATGCGCATCACTTTGCACACTGACATTGAAGATCACTCCTCTTGACGTTGAAGATGTTGCAGAGCTGTGCCTCAAAAACTAAAAAAAATAAAATAAAATAATAATAATAATAATAAAATAAATTGTGGGTTATAATAAAAAAATATCTTCTAAAGTAATTAGAAGTTTAAAAAAAAAGTTTGAGTACCATGTTTAAACCTTATAGTTTTTCAAAAAATATTTCAACAAGATATTTAAATAAAATTATTTAAAGATATATGTTAACTAATTCATGTCGATATCAAAATTCTTTTTTTTTAAAATAAAATATTTTAATGTTATATATCTAAATATAGTATATATATATATATATATATAATATATATATATATATATATATATATATAAATTTTCAATATAGGTTATTAGTAAAATTTTTAGTACTAACTAATACTGACATATATTAAAAATATATTAATAATAATAAACCATTTTAATTTATGTTGATGAAATGTCTCAATGTATATGTGATGTAAAATATTTTACTGTCAATTGTGTATATAGTATATGTCATTAAAAAAATTCATGTCTATATCATGATTTTTTATTTTTATTTTTATTTTTTTATGGTTAAAAAATGTATTTGATCCTATATATACTCTATATAGCATTCAAAAATACAATTTGAACAATAAAAAATGATACATTTTATTTTGCACTATAAAGATTTTTTCACATGAAGAAATTTGATCCCTCTAGGCTCATGTTAGATCCATACTTAAGATGGATCTATGTTGGTAACCTACAACATCAATATTAAAGGCAATATTGTCTACCCTATTCTCTTGATCGAAGCTAGTCTTTCCCCCATTGAATGCATGACGATGTTTAGGTATTTGATGTATAAGAAGAAGTTGTACGACATGGAAGCCAAGAGACTCCCAAATATTGCTTCCAACTCTAGTCAAAACCACCTTCGGCTCAAGCGAGGGTGGCATAAAGATGTCAAGTCCTGGCTCGACCAAATTTAAGGATAAGTTGTGGAGTGATAAGGAGTTAGAGGAGAAAAGAAAGTTAAGATACTATAAGGAGGTAATCAACCCCATGCTTGCTAACCAGAATTACCTTTTTGTCTTAACCAATGGAAATAAGAGAATGAATATTGCAAGGATTAGAACTAATTCTCCTGAAGTCTAGAGTGAAATTTGATGTTGGTCTCTTCCCAAAATACCTTGGGACGAAAGAATATGTCTTCTCCGCAATACTAAAAGAGTCGAAGATGAAAATCAATTTCTCTTGGGTTGCTCGACCCTTACTCACATCCGTTCTCATTTCCAAAACATTTGCCCCACTACCAACCTCCTTGACTTGTTTAGTCAACAAAACTATAGTGACCTTAAAATGCTTCTTTCCCTCCTTTTTGATCACATAAATATAATTTTAAATAATCTCAATTAACTACTTCTTTCTTAAGGTTTGATTAACCATATCCGTGTTCATGGACGTTAATCATAATCACCATCATTATTTAAAGAAAATTAAGCAAATACATATTTTTTAAAATAATTAAAAATATTTAAAATTTTATAATCTTTTATTAATAAATGAATCAATTATATTTTAATTGTTTTTAATATTATAAATATGTTATAATTAATTTAAAATTGATGGTATGGATGAAGTTGTAAAGGAAGTGAATAACAATAATTTTTTATTTTTATTTTAAAATAAATATGAAATGATTTTATTATTATTTAAAGAAAATTTAAATTAAGAAATAAATATTTTTAAAAATAATTAATGATTGTTTGTTTGGGGTAGCTTAATTGGCAATAGTTGTGGAAATGAAGTATCACTGAACTGGAAGTCTTGGGTTCAAATCTTGTGCTATCCTCCCATCGGGGTGAGAAGTTGTGTTATCCATGTGCTCTAAAATACGACATGAATTTATTGAAATCACAAGCTTGATGGGTAACCTCTGCACAATCAAAGTGCCCTAGAGGTTTTTCGGGGTGCTGAATGCATGTATACAGTAAAAAACCAGTGTAAATAACACAAATTAAGATTTCACCTCAATTTTTTCAGCTGAAGTCAAACCAGTGTAAATAACACAAATTAAGATTTCACCTCAATTTTTTTCAGCTGAAGTCTGGCACCAGAAAGTCCAAAAAATTGCACTAAAGATTAATTTAACATAAAACAACTTTTCCTAATGAGTTAAAAACGAGGCACTATTTGAAATTAGAAAATTCAGCCATGAAGACATTTTGAAAATTCAGTCACGAAGACATTTAAAATCCTTTGTCCCTTTAAATTATTACTTATTTAATGTTGACATTGACTTATTGGTGATCGAAAAGTTGGGCATGCTATGGTAGGGATGTATCACCATTCATGCGGCGGATGATCTATTCAACTCTAAAAATTCACAGTTTTAGCCTATGATTGAAAACAAATTAAAAAAACAAGGGCTACATAGTAACTAATACGTGCTACTTAACTTAAATCTAACTTAATTAAATTAAAAGATAATAAAACGAAGAATTCATCACAAAAATAAAATGTTGTATTGTCGAATGCCATCACAAAAAATTAAGAAATATGATTAACCAATATTGTTTATATTAACATATATATACTTT